>JAZKLR010000589.1:0-223973 GCA_037103525.1 Ganaspis brasiliensis | reverse complement strand
GGTCGAAATCTTGATATACGGTAAAATACAAAATTTTTTTTCGGGGTCGAAATCTTGATATTACGTAAAATACAATTTTTGCGGGTCGAAATCTTGATATACGTAAAATACAATTTTTTCGGGGTCGAAATCTTGATATACGTAAAATACAATTTTCGAGGGGTCGAAATCTTGATATACGTAAATACAATTTTTTCGGGGTCGAAATCTTGATATACGTAAAATACAATTTTTTCGGGGTCGAAATCTTGATATACGTAAAATACAATTTTTTCGGGGTCGAAATCTTGATATACGTAAAATACAATTTTTTCGGGGTCGAAATCTTGATATACGTAAATACAATTTTTTCGGGGTCGAAATCTTGATATACGTAAAATACAATTTTTTCGGGGTCGAAATCTTGATATACGTAAAATACAATTTTTTCGGGGTCGAAATCTTGATAGTAAATTTTTTCGGGGTCGAAATCTTGATATACGTAAAATACAATTTTTTCGGGGTCGAAATCTTGATATAATTTTTTCGGGTCGAAATCTTGATATACGTAAAATACAATTTTTTCGGGGTCGAAATCTTGATATACGTAAAATACAATTTTTTCGGGGTCGAAATCTTGATATACGTAAAATACAATTTTTTCGGGGTCGAAATCTTGATATAATTTTTTCGGGGTCGAAATCTTGATATACGTAAAATACAATTTTTTCGGGGTCGAAATCTTGATATAATTTTTTCGGGGTCGAAATCTTGATATACGTAAAATACAATTTTTTCGGGGTCGAAATCTTGATATACGTAAAATACAATTTTTTCGGGGTCGAAATCTTGATATACGTAAAATACAATTTTTTCGGGGTCGAAATCTTGATATACGTAAATACAATTTTTCGGGGTCGAAATCTTGATATACGTAAAATACAATTTTTTCGGGGTCGAAATCTTGATATAATTTTTTCGGGGTCGAAATCTTGATATACGTAAAATACAATTTTTTCGGGGTCGAAATCTTGATATACGTAAAATACAATTTTTTCGGGGTCGAAATCTTGATATACGTAAAATACAATTTTTTCGGGGTCGAAATCTTGATATACGTAAAATACAATTTTTTCGGGGTCGAAATCTTGATATAATTTTTTCGGGGTCGAAATCTTGATATACGTAAATACAATTTTTCGGGGTCGAAATCTTGATATAATTTTTTCGGGGTCGAAATCTTGATATACGTAAAATACAATTTTTTCGGGGTCGAAATCTTGATATACGTAAAATACAATTTTTTCGGGGTCGAAATCTTGATATACGTAAAATACAATTTTTTCGGGGTCGAAATCTTGATATAATTTTTTCGGGGTCGAAATCTTGATATACGTAAAATAAATTTTTTCGGGGTCGAAATCTTGATATAATTTTTTCGGGGTCGAAATCTTGATATACGTAAAATACAATTTTTTCGGGGTCGAAATCTTGATATACGTAAAATACAATTTTTTCGGGGTCGAAATCTTGATATACGTAAAATACAATTTTTTCGGGGTCGAAATCTTGATATAATTTTTTCGGGGTCGAAATCTTGATATACGTAAAATACAATTTTTTCGGGGTCGAAATCTTGATATAATTTTTTCGGGGTCGAAATCTTGATATACGTAAAATACAATTTTTTCGGGGTCGAAATCTTGATATAATTTTTTCGGGGTCGAAATCTTGATATACGTAAAATACAATTTTTTCGGGGTCGAAATCTTGATATACGTAAAATACAATTTTTTCGGGGTCGAAATCTTGATATAATTTTTTCGGGGTCGAAATCTTGATATACGTAAAATACAATTTTTTCGGGGTCGAAATCTTGATATACGTAAAATACAATTTTTTCGGGGTCGAAATCTTGATATAATTTTTTCGGGGTCGAAATCTTGATATACGTAAAATACAATTTTTTCGGGGTCGAAATCTTGATATAATTTTTTCGGGGTCGAAATCTTGATATACGTAAAATACAATTTTTTCGGGGTCGAAATCTTGATATACGTAAAATACAATTTTTTCGGGGTCGAAATCTTGATATAATTTTTTCGGGGTCGAAATCTTGATATACGTAAAATACAATTTTTTCGGGGTCGAAATCTTGATATACGCAAAATACAATTTTTTCGGGGTCGAAATCTTGATATAATTTTTTCGGGGTCGAAATCTTGATATAATTTTTTCGGGGTCGAAATCTTGATATACGTAAAATACAATTTTTTCGGGGTCGAAATCTTGATATACGTAAAATACAATTTTTTCGGGGTCGAAATCTTGATATAATTTTTTCGGGGTCGAAATCTTGATATACGTAAAATACAATTTTTTCGGGGTCGAAATCTTGATATACGTAAAATACAATTTTTTCGGGGTCGAAATCTTGATATAATTTTTTCGGGGTCGAAATCTTGATATACGTAAAATACAATTTTTTCGGGGTCGAAATCTTGATATAAGTAAAATACAATTTTTTCGGGGTCGAAATCTTGATATACGTAAAATACAATTTTTCGGGGTCGAAATCTTGATATAATTTTTTCGGGGTCGAAATCTTGATATACGTAAAATACAATTTTTTCGGGGTCGAAATCTTGATATACTTTTTTCGGGGTCGAAATCTTGATATACGTAAAATACAATTTTTTCGGGGTCGAAATCTTGATATACGTAAAATACAATTTTTTCGGGGTCGAAATCTTGATATAATTTTTTCGGGGTAGAAATCTCGATTTATTAAAAATTAAATTTTTTCGGGGTCGAAATCTTGATATAATTTTTTCGGGGTCGAAATCTTGATATACGTAAAATACAATTTTTTCGGGGTCGAAATCTTGATATAATTTTTTCGGGGTCGAAATCTTGATATACGTAAAATACAATTTTTTCGGGGTCGAAATCTTGATATAATTTTTTCGGGGTCGAAATCTTGATATACGTAAAATACAATTTTTTCGGGGTCGAAATCTTGATATAATTTTTTCGGGGTCGAAATCTTGATATACGTAAAATACAATTTTTTCGGGGTCGAAATCTTGATATACGTAAAATACAATTTTTTCGGGGTCGAAATCTTGATATAATTTTTTCGGGGTCGAAATCTTGATATACGTAAAATACAATTTTTTCGGGGTCGAAATCTTGATATAATTTTTTCGGGGTCGAAATCTTGATATACGTAAAATACAATTTTTTCGGGGTCGAAATCTTGATATAATTTTTTCGGGGTCGAAATCTTGATATAATTTTTTCGGGGTCGAAATCTTGATATACGTAAAATACAATTTTTTCGGGGTCGAAATCTTGATATAATTTTTTCGGGGTCGAAATCTTGATATATTAAAAATTAAATTTTTTTCGGTGTCGAAATCTTGATATAATTTTTTCGGGGTCGAAATCTTGATATACGTAAAATACAATTTTTTCGGGGTCGAAATCTTGATATAATTTTTTCGGGGTCGAAATCTTGATATACGTAAAATACAATTTTTTCGGGGTCGAAATCTTGATATAATTTTTTCGGGGTCGAAATCTTGATATACGTAAAATACAATTTTTTCGGGGTCGAAATCTTGATATAATTTTTTCGGGGTCGAAATCTTGATATACGTAAAATACAATTATTTCGGGGTCGAAATCTTGATATAATTTTTTCGGGGTCGAAATCTTGATATACGTAAAATACAATTTTTTCGGGGTCGAAATCTTGATATAATTTTTTCGGGGTCGAAATCTTGATATACGTAAAATACAATTTTTTCGGGTCGAAATCTTGATATAATTTTTTCGGGGTCGAAATCTTGATATACGTAAAATACAATTTTTTCGGGGTCGAAATCTTGATATAATTTTTTCGGGGTCGAAATCTTGATATACGTAAAATACAATTTTTTCGGGGTCGAAATCTTGATATAATTTTTTCGGGGTCGAAATCTTGATATATTAAAAATTAAATTTTTTTCGGGGTCGAAATCTTGATATAATTTTTTCGGGGTCGAAATCTTGATATACGTAAAATACAATTTTTTCGGGGTCGAAATCTTGATATACGTAAAATACAATTTTTTCGGGGTCGAAATCTTGATATAATTTTTTCGGGGTCGAAATCTTGATATACGTAAAATACAATTTTTTCGGGGTCGAAATCTTGATATACGTAAAATACAATTTTTTCGGGGTCGAAATCTTGATATAATTTTTTCGGGGTCGAAATCTTGATATACGTAAAATACAATTTTTTCGGGGTCGAAATCTTGATATAATTTTTTCGGGGTCGAAATCTTGATATACGTAAAATACAATTTTTTCGGGGTCGAAATCTTGATATACGTAAAATACAATTTTTTCGGGGTCGAAATCTTGATATAATTTTTTCGGGGTCGAAATCTTGATATATTAAAAATTAAATTTTTTTCGGGGTCGAAATCTTGATATAATTTTTTCGGGGTCGAAATCTTGATATACGTAAAATACAATTTTTTCGGGGTCGAAATCTTGATATAATTTTTTCGGGGTCGAAATCTTGATATACGTAAAATACAATTTTTTCGGGGTCGAAATCTTGATATAATTTTTTCGGGGTCGAAATCTTGATATACGTAAAATACAATTTTTTCGGGGTCGAAATCTTGATATAATTTTTTCGGGGTCGAAATCTTGATATACGTAAAATACAATTTTTTCGGGGTCGAAATCTTGATATACGTAAAATACAATTTTTTCGGGGTCGAAATCTTGATATAATTTTTTCGGGGTCGAAATCTTGATATACGTAAAATACAATTTTTTCGGGGTCGAAATCTTGATATAATTTTTTCGGGGTCGAAATCTTGATATACGTAAAATACAATTTTTTCGGGGTCGAAATCTTGATATAATTTTTTCGGGGTCGAAATCTTGATATACGTAAAATACAATTTTTTCGGGGTCGAAATCTTGATATAATTTTTTCGGGGTCGAAATCTTGATATACGTAAAATACAATTTTTTCGGGGTCGAAATCTTGATATACGTAAAATACAATTTTTTCGGGGTCGAAATCTTGATATAATTTTTTCGGGGTCGAAATCTTGATATATTAAAAATTAAATTTTTTTCGGGGTCGAAATCTTGATATAATTTTTTCGGGGTCGAAATCTTGATATACGTAAAATACAATTTTTTCGGGGTCGAAATCTTGATATAATTTTTTCGGGGTCGAAATCTTGATATACGTAAAATACAATTTTTTCGGGGTCGAAATCTTGATATAATTTTTTCGGGGTCGAAATCTTGATATACGTAAAATACAATTTTTTCGGGGTCGAAATCTTGATATAATTTTTTCGGGGTCGAAATCTTGATATACGTAAAATACAATTTTTTCGGGGTCGAAATCTTGATATACGTAAAATACAATTTTTTCGGGGTCGAAATCTTGATATAATTTTTTCGGGGTCGAAATCTTGATATACGTAAAATACAATTTTTTCGGGGTCGAAATCTTGATATACGTAAAATACAATTTTTTCGGGGTCGAAATCTTGATATAATTTTTTCGGGGTCGAAATCTTGATATACGTAAAATTAAATTTTTTCGGGGTCGAAATCTTGATATAATTTTTTCGGGGTCGAAATCTTGATATACGTAAAATACAATTTTTTCGGGGTCGAAATCTTGATATACGTAAAATACAATTTTTTCGGGGTCGAAATCTTGATATACGTAAAATACAATTTTTTCGGGGTCGAAATCTTGATATACGTAAAATACAATTTTTTCGGGGTCGAAATCTTGATATAATTTTTTCGGGGTCGAAATCTTGATATACGTAAAATACAATTTTTTCGGGGTCGAAATCTTGATATACGTAAAATACAATTTTTTCGGGGTCGAAATCTTGATATACGTAAAATACAATTTTTTCGGGGTCGAAATCTTGATATAATTTTTTCGGGGTCGAAATCTTGATATACGTAAAATACAATTTTTTCGGGGTCGAAATCTTGATATACGTAAAATACAATTTTTTCGGGGTCGAAATCTTGATATAATTTTTTCGGGGTCGAAATCTTGATATACGTAAAATACAATTTTTTCGGGGTTGAAATCTTGATATAATTTTTTCGGGGTCGAAATCTTGATATACGTAAAATACAATTTTTTCGGGGTCGAAATCTTGATATACGTAAAATACAATTTTTTCGGGGTCGAAATCTTGATATACGTAAAATACAATTTTTTCGGGGTCGAAATCTAGATATAATTTTTTCGGGGTCGAAATCTTGATATACGTAAAATTAAATTTTTTCGGGGTCGAAATCTTGATATAATTTTTTCGGGGTCGAAATCTTGATATACGTAAAATACAATTTTTTCGGGGTCGAAATCTTGATATA
Organism: Ganaspis brasiliensis; assembly: GCA_037103525.1. Classification (NCBI taxonomy): domain Eukaryota; kingdom Metazoa; phylum Arthropoda; class Insecta; order Hymenoptera; family Figitidae; genus Ganaspis; species Ganaspis brasiliensis. Next base: position 217,565 of record JAZKLR010000589.1, on the reverse strand, counting down.
CGTAAAATACAATTTTTTCGGGGTCGAAATCTTGATATACGTAAAATACAATTTTTTCGGGGTCGAAATCTTGATATAATTTTTTCGGGGTCGAAATCTTGATATACGTAAAATTAAATTTTTTCGGGGTCGAAATCTTGATATAATTTTTTCGGGGTCGAAATCTTGATATACGTAAAATACAATTTTTTCGGGGTCGAAATCTTGATATACGTAAAATACAATTTTTTCGGGGTCGAAATCTTGATATACGTAAAATACAATTTTTTCGGGGTCGAAATCTTGATATACGTAAAATACAATTTTTTCGGGGTCGAAATCTTGATATAATTTTTTCGGGGTCGAAATCTTGATATACGTAAAATACAATTTTTTCGGGGTCGAAATCTTGATATACGTAAAATACAATTTTTTCGGGGTCGAAATCTTGATATAATTTTTTCGGGGTCGAAATCTTGATATACGTAAAATACAATTTTTTCGGGGTCGAAATCTTGATATACGTAAAATACAATTTTTTCGGGGTCGAAATCTTGATATAATTTTTTCGGGGTCGAAATCTTGATATACGTAAAATACAATTTTTTCGGGGTCGAAATCTTGATATAATTTTTTCGGGGTCGAAATCTTGATATACGTAAAATACAATTTTTTCGGGGTCGAAATCTTGATATACGTAAAATACAATTTTTTCGGGGTCGAAATCTTGATATACGTAAAATACAATTTTTTCGGGGTCGAAATCTTGATATAATTTTTTCGGGGTCGAAATCTTGATATACGTAAAATTAAATTTTTTCGGGGTCGAAATCTTGATATAATTTTTTCGGGGTCGAAATCTTGATATACGTAAAATACAATTTTTTCGGGGTCGAAATCTTGATATACGTAAAATACAATTTTTTCGGGGTCGAAATCTTGATATACGTAAAATACAATTTTTTCGGGGTCGAAATCTTGATATACGTAAAATACAATTTTTTCGGGGTCGAAATCTTGATATAATTTTTTCGGGGTCGAAATCTTGATATACGTAAAATACAATTTTTTCGGGGTCGAAATCTTGATATACGTAAAATACAATTTTTTCGGGGTCGAAATCTTGATATACGTAAAATACAATTTTTTCGGGGTCGAAATCTTGATATAATTTTTTCGGGGTCGAAATCTTGATATACGTAAAATACAATTTTTTCGGGGTCGAAATCTTGATATAATTTTTTCGGGGTCGAAATCTTGATATACGTAAAATACAATTTTTTCGGGGTCGAAATCTTGATATAATTTTTTCGGGGTCGAAATCTTGATATACGTAAAATACAATTTTTTCGGGGTCGAAATCTTGATATACGTAAAATACAATTTTTTCGGGGTCGAAATCTTGATATAATTTTTTCGGGGTCGAATTCTTGATATACGTAAAATTAAATTTTTTCGGGGTCGAAATCTTGATATAATTTTTTCGGGGTCGAAATCTTGATATACGTAAAATACAATTTTTTCGGGGTCGAAATCTTGATATACGTAAAATACAATTTTTTCGGGGTCGAAATCTTGATATACGTAAAATACAATTTTTTCGGGGTCGAAATCTTGATATAATTTTTTCGGGGTCGAAATCTTGATATACGTAAAATACAATTTTTTCGGGGTCGAAATCTTGATATAATTTTTTCGGGGTCGAAATCTTGATATACGTAAAATACAATTTTTTCGGGGTCGAAATCTTGATATAATTTTTTCGGGGTCGAAATCTTGATATACGTAAAATACAATTTTTTCGGGGTCGAAATCTTGATATACGTAAAATACAATTTTTTCGGGGTCGAAATCTTGATATAATTTTTTCGGGGTCGAAATCTTGATATACGTAAAATACAATTTTTTCGGGGTCGAAATCTTGATATACGTAAAATACAATTTTTTCGGGGTCGAAATCTTGATATAATTTTTTCGGGGTCGAAATCTTGATATACGTAAAATACAATTTTTTCGGGGTCGAAATCTTGATATAATTTTTTCGGGGTCGAAATCTTGATATACGTAAAATACAATTTTTTCGGGGTCGAAATCTTGATATAATTTTTTCGGGGTCGAAATCTTGATATACGTAAAATACAATTTTTTCGGGGTCGAAATCTTGATATACGTAAAATACAATTTTTTCGGGGTCGAAATCTTGATATAATTTTTTCGGGGTCGAAATCTTGATATACGTAAAATTAAATTTTTTCGGGGTCGAAATCTTGATATAATTTTTTCGGGGTCGAAATCTTGATATACGTAAAATACAATTTTTTCGGGGTCGAAATCTTGATATACGTAAAATACAATTTTTTCGGGGTCGAAATCTTGATATAATTTTTTCGGGGTCGAAATCTTGATATACGTAAAATACAATTTTTTCGGGGTCGAAATCTTGATATACGTAAAATACAATTTTTTCGGGGTCGAAATCTTGATATAATTTTTTCGGGGTCGAAATCTTGATATACGTAAAATACAATTTTTTCGGGGTCGAAATCTTGATATAAGTAAAATACAATTTTTTCGGGGTCGAAATCTTGATATACGTAAAATACAATTTTTTCGGGGTCGAAATCTTGATATAATTTTTTCGGGGTCGAAATCTTGATATACGTAAAATACAATTTTTTCGGGGTCGAAATCTTGATATACTTTTTTCGGGGTCGAAATCTTGATATACGTAAAATACCATTTTTTCGGGGTCGAAATCTTGATATACGTAAAATACAATTTTTTCGGGGTCGAAATCTTGATATAATTTTTTCGGGGTAGAAATCTCGATTTATTAAAAATTAAATTTTTTCGGGGTCGAAATCTTGATATAATTTTTTCGGGGTCGAAATCTTGATATACGTAAAATACAATTTTTTCGGGGTCGAAATCTTGATATAATTTTTTCGGGGTCGAAATCTTGATATACGTAAAATACAATTTTTTCGGGGTCGAAATCTTGATATAATTTTTTCGGGGTCGAAATCTTGATATACGTAAAATATAATTTTTTCGGGGTCGAAATCTTGATATAATTTTTTCGGGGTCGAAATCTTGATATACGTAAAATACAATTTTTTCGGGGTCGAAATCTTGATATAATTTTTTCGGGGTCGAAATCTTGATATACATAAAATACAATTTTTTCGGGGTCGAAATCTTGATATAATTTTTTCGGGGTCGAAATCTTGATATACGTAAAATACAAATTTTTCGGGGTCGAAATCTTGATATACGTAAAATACAATTTTTTCGGGGTCGAAATCTTGATATATTAAAAATTAAATTTTTTTCGGGGTCGAAATCTTGATATAATTTTTTCGGGGTCGAAATCTTGATATACGTAAAATACAATTTTTTCGGGGTCGAAATCTTGATATAATTTTTTCGGGGTCGAAATCTTGATATACGTAAAATACAATTTTTTCGGGGTCGAAATCTTAATATAATTTTTTCGGGGGTCGAAATCTTCTTTTCATGATGTTATCGTTTTTCTTTAATAACTCGAAAAGTATTATAGATAGAAAAAAATGGTAAAGGACAAAATTGTTCAAAAAAAAAAAATAAATCAAAAACTTACCTTGCGCGGTATGTACAATTGATTGGTTTCAAGATAATAATAAAAACAAATTTAAAAACGCATTTTCTCGAAAACGGCTCGATAGATACACGGAAAAATTTGATATGTTATGTAGGACAATGTCCTCTATCAACTCCAATTGGTTTCATTTTAATAGCTCACGGACCCCACGACATTACGTGTGTTTTGATGTGTAATTAGGTATTAATTTAGGTGTTTTAGGGAGGGGATGTTTTTCGATGTGTAATTAGGTGTTAAATGTGGTGTCTAGGATGGGGGGTGTGTTTTGATGTGTAATTAGGTGTTAAATGTGGTGCTCTACGTAGGGGGTGTGTTTTGATGTGTAATTAGGTGTTAAATGTGGTGTCTAGGATGGGGGGTGTGTTTTGATGTGTAATTAGGTGTTAAATGTGGTGTCTAGGATGGGGGGTGTGTTTTGATGTGTAATTAGGTGTTAAATGTAGTGCTCTACGTAGGGGGTGTGTTTTGATGTGTAATTAGGTGTTAAATGTGGTGCTCTACGTTGGGGGTGTGTTTTGATGTGTAATTAGGTATTAATTTAGGTTTTTTAGGGAGGGGATGTTTTTCGATGTCTAATTAGGTGTTAAATGTGGTGTCTAGGATGGGGGGTGTGTTTTGATGTGTAATTAGGTGTTAAATGTGGTGCTCTACGTAGGGGGTGTGTTTTGATGTGTAATTAGGTATTAATTTAGGTTTTTTAGGGAGGGGATGTTTTTCGATGTCTAATTAGGTGTTAAATGTGGTGTCTAGGATGGGGGGTGTGTTTTGATGTGTAATTAGGTGTTAAATGTGGTGCTCTACGTAGGGGGTGTGTTTTGATGTGTAATTAGGTATTAATTTAGGTGTTTTAGGGAGGGGATGTTTTTCGATGTGTAATTAGGTGTTAAATGTGGTGTCTAGGATGGGGGGTGTGTTTTGATGTGTAATTAGGTGTTAAATGTGGTGCTCTACGTAGGGGGTGTGTTTTGATGTGTAATTAGGTGTTAAATGTGGTGTCTAGGATGGGGGGTGTGTTTTGATGTGTAATTAGGTGTTAAATGTGGTGCTCTACGTAGGGGGTGTGTTCTGATGTGTAATTAGGTATTAATTTAGGTGTTTTAGGGAGGGGATGTTTTTCGATGTCTAATTAGGTGTTAAATGTGGTGTCTAGGATGGGGGGTGTGTTTTGATGTGTAATTAGGTGTTAAATGTGGTGCTCTACGTAGGGGGTGTGTTTTGATGTGTAATTAGGTATTAATTTAGGTTTTTTAGGGAGGGGATGTTTTTCGATGTCTAATTAGGTGTTAAATGTGGTGTCTAGGATGGGGGGTGTGTTTTGATGTGTAATTAGGTGTTAAATGTGGTGCTCTACGTAGGGGGTGTGTTTTGATGTGTAATTAGGTATTAATTTAGGTGTTTTAGGGAGGGGATGTTTTTCGATGTCTAATTAGGTGTTAAATGTGGTGTCTAGGATGGGGGGTGTGTTTTGATGTGTAATTAGGTGTTAAATGTAGTGCTCTACGTAGGGGGTGTGTTTTGATGTGTAATTAGGTGTTAAATGTGGTGCTCTACGTAGGGGGTGTGTTTTGATGTGTAATTAGGTGTTAAATGTGGTGTCTAGGATGGGGGGTGTGTTTTGATGTGTAATTAGGTGTTAAATGTGGTGCTCTACGTAGGGGGTGTGTTTTGATGTGTAATTAGGTATTAATTTAGGTGTTTTAGGGAGGGGATGTTTTTCGATGTCTAATTAGGTGTTAAATGTGGTGTCTAGGATGGGGGGTGTGTTTTGATGTGTAATTAGGTGTTAAATGTGGTGCTCTACGTAGGGGGTGTGTTTTGATGTGTAATTAGGTGTTAAATGTGGTGTCTAGGATGGGGGGTGTGTTTTGATGTGTAATTAGGTGTTAAATGTGGTGTCTAGGATGGGGGGTGTGTTTTGATGTGTAATTAGGTGTTAAATGTGGTGCTCTACGTAGGGGGTGTGTTTTGATGTGTAATTAGGTATTAATTTAGGTGTTTTAGGGAGGGGATGTTTTTCGATGTCTAATTAGGTGTTAAATGTGGTGTCTAGGATGGGGGGTGTGTTTTGATGTGTAATTAGGTGTTAAATGTGGTGCTCTACGTAGGGGGTGTGTTTTGATGTGTAATTAGGTATTAATTTAGGTGTTTTAGGGAGGGGATGTTTTTCGATGTCTAATTAGGTGTTAAATGTGGTGTCTAGGATGGGGGGTGTGTTTTGATGTGTAATTAGGTGTTAAATGTGGTGTCTAGGATGGGGGGTGTGTTTTGATGTGTAATTAGGTGTTAAATGTGGTGTCTAGGATGGGGGGTGTGGTTTGATGTGTAATTAGGTGTTAAATGTGGTGCTCTACGTAGGGGGTGTGTTTTGATGTGTAATTAGGTGTTAAATGTGGTGTCTAGGATGGGGGGTGTGTTTTGATGTGTAATTAGGTGTTAAATGTGGTGCTCTACGTGGGGGGTGTGTTTTGATGTGTAATTAGGTATTAATTTAGGTGTTTTAGGGAGGGGATGTTTTTCGATGTCTAATTAGGTGTTAAATGTGGTGTCTAGGATGGGGGGTGTGTTTTGATGTGTAATTAGGTATTAATTTAGGTGTTTTAGGGAGGGGATGTTTTTCGATGTCTAATTAGGTGTTAAATGTGGTGCTCTACGTAGGGGGTGTGTTTTGATGTGTAATTAGGTGTTAAATGTGGTGTCTAGGATGGGGGGTGTGTTTTGATGTGTAATTAGGTGTTAAATGTGGTGTCTAGGATGGGGGGTGTGTTTTGATGTGTAATTAGGTGTTAAATGTGGTGCTCTACGTAGGGGGTGTGTTTTGATGTGTAATTAGGTGTTAAATGTGGTGCTCTACGTAGGGGGTGTGTTTTGATGTGTAATTAGGTGTTAAATGTGGTGTCTAGGATGGGGGGTGTGTTTTGATGTGTAATTAGGTGTTAAATGTGGTGCTCTACGTAGGGGGTGTGTTTTGATGTGTAATTAGGTGTTAAATGTGGTGTCTAGGATGGGGGTGTGTTTTGATGTGTAATTAGGTGTTAAATGTGGTGCTCTACGTAGGGGGTGTGTTTTGATGTGTAATTAGGTGTTAAATGTGGTGCTCTACGTTGGGGGTGTGTTTTGATGTGTAATTAGGTATTAATTTAGGTGTTTTAGGGAGGGGATGTTTTTCGATGTCTAATTAGGTGTTAAATGTGGTGTCTAGGATGGGGGGTGTGTTTTGATGTGTAATTAGGTGTTAAATGTGGTGCTCTACGTAGGGGGTGTGTTTTGATGTGTAATTAGGTGTTAAATGTGGTGTCTAGGATGGGGGATGGTTTTTGATGTTTAATTAGATCTTAATTTAGCTGTTTTAGGTGGGGGATGGTTTTTGATGTTTAATTAGACGTTAATTTAGCTGTTTTAGGTGGGGGATGGTTTTTGATGTTTAATTAGGTATTAATTTTACTGTTTTAGGAAGGGGATGGTTTTTGATGTTTAATTAGGTGTTAATTTTACTGTTTTAGGAAGGGGATGGTTTTTGATGTTTAATTAGGTGTTAATTTTACTGTTTTAGAAAGGGGATGTTTTTTGATGTCTAATTAGGTGTTAAATGTGGTGTCTAGGATGTGGGGTGTGTTTTGATGTGCAATTAGGTGTTAAATGTGGTGTCTAGGATGGGGGTGTGTTTTGATGTGTAATTAGGTGTTAAATGTGGTGTCTAGGATGGGGGGTGTGTTTTGATGTGTAATTAGGTGTTAAATGTGGTGCTCTACGTAGGGGGTGTGTTTTGATGTGTAATTAGGTGTTAAATGTGGTGCTCTACGTAGGGGGTGTGTTTTGATGTGTAATTAGGTGTTAAATGTGGTGCTCTACGTAGGGGGTGTGTTTTGATGTGTAATTAGGTGTTAAATGTGGTGCTCTACGTAGGGGGTGTGTTTTGATGTGTAATTAGGTGTTAAATGTGGTGCTCTACGTAGGGGGTGTGTTTTGATGTGTAATTAGGTGTTAAATGTGGTGTCTAGGATGGGGGTGTGTTTTGATGTGTAATTAGGTGTTAAATGTGGTGTCTAGGATGGGGGGTGTGTTTTGATGTGTAATTAGGTGTTAAATGTGGTGTCTAGGATGGGGGTGTGTTTTGATGTGTAATTAGGTGTTAAATGTGGTGTCTAGGATGGGGGGTGTGTTTTGATGTGTAATTAGGTGTTAAATGTGGTGCTCTACGTAGGGGGTGTGTTTTGATGTGTAATTAGGTATTAATTTAGGTGTTTTAGGGAGGGGATGTTTTTCGATGTCTAATTAGGTGTTAAATGTGGTGTCTAGGATGGGGGGTGTGTTTTGATGTGTAATTAGGTGTTAAATGTGGTGCTCTACGTAGGGGGTGTGTTTTGATGTGTAATTAGGTATTAATTTAGGTGTTTTAGGGAGGGGATGTTTTTCGATGTCTAATTAGGTGTTAAATGTGGTGTCTAGGATGGGGGGTGTGTTTTGATGTGTAATTAGGTGTTAAATGTGGTGTCTAGGATGGGGGGTGTGTTTTGATGTGTAATTAGGTGTTAAATGTGGTGTCTAGGATGGGGGGTGTGTTTTGATGTGTAATTAGGTGTTAAATGTGGTGCTCTACGTAGGGGGTGTGTTTTGATGTGTAATTAGGTGTTAAATGTGGTGTCTAGGATGGGGGATGGTTTTTGATGTTTAATTAGGTGTTAGTTTTACTGTTTTAGGAAGGGGATGGTTTTTGATGTTTAATTAGGTGTTAATTTTACTGTTTTAGGAAGGGGATGGTTTTTGATGTTTAATTAGGTGTTAATTTTACTGTTTTAGGAAGGGGATGGTTTTTGATGTTTAATTAGGTGTTAATTTTACTGTTTTAGGAAGGGGATGGTTTTTGATGTTTAATTAGGTGTTAATTTTACTGTTTTAGGAAGGGGATGGTTTTTGATGTTTAATTAGGTGTTAATTTTACTGTTTTAGGAAGGGGATGGTTTTTGATGTTTAATTAGGTGTTAATTTTACTGTTTTAGGAAGGGGATGGTTTGTGATGTTTAATTAGGTGTTAATTTTACTGTTTTAGGAAGGGGATGGTTTTTGATGTGTAATTAGGTGTTAATTTTACTGTTTTAGGAAGGGGATGGTTTTTGATGTGTAATTAGGTGTTAAATGTGGTGCTCTACGTAGGGGGTGTGTTTTGATGTGTAATTAGGTGTTAAATGTGGTGTCTAGGATGGGGGGTGTGTTTTGATGTGTAATTAGGTGTTAAATGTGGTGTCTAGGATGGGGGGTGTGTTTTGATGTGTAATTAGGTGTTAAATGTGGTGCTCTACGTAGGGGGTGTGTTTTGATGTGTAATTAGGTGTTAAATGTGGTGTCTAGGATGGGGGTGTGTTTCGATGTCTAATTAGGTGTTAAATGTGGTGTCTAGGATGGGGGGTGTGTTTTGATGTGTAATTAGGTGTTAAATGTGGTGTCTAGGATGGGGGGTGTGTTTTGATGTGTAATTAGGTGTTAAATGTGGTGCTCTACGTAGGGGGTGTGTTTTGATGTGTAATTAGGTGTTAAATGTGGTGTCTAGGATGGGGGGTGTGTTTTGATGTGTAATTAGGTATTAATTTAGGTGTTTTAGGGAGGGGATGTTTTTCGATGTCTAATTAGGTGTTAAATGTGGTGTCTAGGATGGGGGGTGTGTTTTGATGTGTAATTAGGTGTTAAATGTGGTGCTCTACGTAGGGGGTGTGTTTTGATGTGTAATTAGGTGTTAAATGTGGTGTCTAGGATGGGGGGTGTGTTTTGATGTGTAATTAGGTATTAATTTAGGTGTTTTAGGGAGGGGATGTTTTTCGATGTCTAATTAGGTGTTAAATGTGGTGTCTAGGATGGGGGGTGTGTTTTGATGTGTAATTAGGTGTTAAATGTGGTGCTCTACGTAGGGGGTGTGTTTTGATGTGTAATTAGGTGTTAAATGTGGTGTCTAGGATGGGGGGTGTGTTTTGATGTGTAATTAGGTATTAATTTAGGTGTTTTAGGGAGGGGATGTTTTTCGATGTCTAATTAGGTGTTAAATGTGGTGTCTAGGATGGGGGGTGTGTTTTGATGTGTAATTAGGTGTTAAATGTGGTGCTCTACGTAGGGGGTGTGTTTTGATGTGTAATTAGGTATTAATTTAGGTGTTTTAGGGAGGGGATGTTTTTCGATGTCTAATTAGGTGTTAAATGTGGTGTCTAGGATGGGGGGTGTGTTTTGATGTGTAATTAGGTGTTAAATGTGGTGTCTAGGATGGGGGGTGTGTTTTGATGTGTAATTAGGTATTAATTTAGGTGTTTTAGGGAGGGGATGTTTTTCGATGTCTAATTAGGTGTTAAATGTGGTGTCTAGGATGGGGGGTGTGGTTTGATGTGTAATTAGGTGTTAAATGTGGTGCTCTACGTAGGGGGTGTGTTTTGATGTGTAATTAGGTGTTAAATGTGGTGCTCTACGTTGGGGGTGTGTTTTGATGTGTAATTAGGTATTAATTTAGGTGTTTTAGGGAGGGGATGTTTTTCGATGTCTAATTAGGTGTTAAATGTGGTGTCTAGGATGGGGGGTGTGTTTTGATGTGTAATTAGGTGTTAAATGTGGTGCTCTACGTAGGGGGTGTGTTTTGATGTGTAATTAGGTATTAATTTAGGTGTTTTAGGGAGGGGATGTTTTTCGATGTCTAATTAGGTGTTAAATGTGGTGTCTAGGATGGGGGGTGTGTTTTGATGTGTAATTAGGTGTTAAATGTGGTGTCTAGGATGGGGGGTGTGTTTTGATGTGTAATTAGGTGTTAAATGTGGTGTCTAGGATGGGGGGTGTGTTTTGATGTGTAATTAGGTGTTAAATGTGGTGCTCTACGTAGGGGGTGTGTTTTGATGTGTAATTAGGTGTTAAATGTGGTGTCTAGGATGGGGGATGGTTTTTGATGTTTAATTAGGTGTTAGTTTTACTGTTTTAGGAAGGGGATGGTTTTTGATGTTTAATTAGGTGTTAATTTTACTGTTTTAGGAAGGGGATGGTTTTTGATGTTTAATTAGGTGTTAATTTTACTGTTTTAGGAAGGGGATGGTTTTTGATGTTTAATTAGGTGTTAATTTTACTGTTTTAGGAAGGGGATGGTTTTTGATGTTTAATTAGGTGTTAATTTTACTGTTTTAGGAAGGGGATGGTTTTTGATGTTTAATTAGGTGTTAATTTTACTGTTTTAGGAAGGGGATGGTTTTTGATGTTTAATTAGGTGTTAATTTTACTGTTTTAGGAAGGGGATGGTTTTTGATGTTTAATTAGGTGTTAATTTTACTGTTTTAGGAAGGGGATGGTTTTTGATGTGTAATTAGGTATTAATTTAGGTGTTTTAGGGAGGGGATGTTTTTCGATGTCTAATTAGGTGTTAAATGTGGTGTCTAGGATGGGGGGTGTGGTTTGATGTGTAATTAGGTGTTAAATGTGGTGCTCTACGTAGGGGGTGTGTTTTGATGTGTAATTAGGTGTTAAATGTGGTGCTCTACGTTGGGGGTGTGTTTTGATGTGTAATTAGGTATTAATTTAGGTGTTTTAGGGAGGGGATGTTTTTCGATGTCTAATTAGGTGTTAAATGTGGTGTCTAGGATGGGGGGTGTGTTTTGATGTGTAATTAGGTGTTAAATGTGGTGTCTAGGATGGGGGGTGTGTTTTGATGTGTAATTAGGTGTTAAATGTGGTGTCTAGGATGGGGGGTGTGTTTTGATGTGTAATTAGGTGTTAAATGTGGTGCTCTACGTAGGGGGTGTGTTTTGATGTGTAATTAGGTGTTAAATGTGGTGTCTAGGATGGGGGGTGTGTTTTGATGTGTAATTAGGTGTTAAATGTGGTGCTCTACGTAGGGGGTGTGTTTTGATGTGTAATTAGGTATTAATTTAGGTGTTTTAGGGAGGGGATGTTTTTCGATGTCTAATTAGGTGTTAAATGTGGTGCTCTACGTAGGGGGTGTGTTTTGATGTGTAATTAGGTATTAATTTAGGTGTTTTAGGGAGGGGATGTTTTTCGATGTCTAATTAGGTATTAATTTAGGTGTTTTAGGGAGGGGATGTTTTTCGATGTCTAATTAGGTGTTAAATGTGGTGTCTAGGATGGGGGGTGTGTTTCGATGTGTAATTAGGTGTTAAATGTGGTGCTCTACGTAGGGGGTGTGTTTTGATGTGTAATTAGGTGTTAAATGTGGTGTCTAGGATGGGGGGTGTGTTTTGATGTGTAATTAGGTATTAATTTAGGTGTTTTAGGGAGGGGATGTTTTTCGATGTCTAATTAGGTGTTAAATGTGGTGTCTAGGATGGGGGGTGTGTTTTGATGTGTAATTAGGTGTTAAATGTGGTGCTCTACGTAGGGGGTGTGTTTTGATGTGTAATTAGGTGTTAAATGTGGTGTCTAGGATGGGGGGTGTGTTTTGATGTGTAATTAGGTATTAATTTAGGTGTTTTAGGGAGGGGATGTTTTTCGATGTCTAATTAGGTGTTAAATGTGGTGTCTAGGATGGGGGGTGTGTTTTGATGTGTAATTAGGTGTTAAATGTGGTGCTCTACGTAGGGGGTGTGTTTTGATGTGTAATTAGGTATTAATTTAGGTGTTTTAGGGAGGGGATGTTTTTCGATGTCTAATTAGGTGTTAAATGTGGTGTCTAGGATGGGGGGTGTGTTTTGATGTGTAATTAGGTGTTAAATGTGGTGTCTAGGATGGGGGGTGTGTTTTGATGTGTAATTAGGTATTAATTTAGGTGTTTTAGGGAGGGGATGTTTTTCGATGTCTAATTAGGTGTTAAATGTGGTGTCTAGGATGGGGGGTGTGTTTTGATGTGTAATTAGGTGTTAAATGTGGTGCTCTACGTAGGGGGTGTGTTTTGATGTGTAATTAGGTATTAATTTAGGTGTTTTAGGGAGGGGATGTTTTTCGATGTCTAATTAGGTGTTAAATGTGGTGTCTAGGATGGGGGGTGTGTTTTGATGTGTAATTAGGTGTTAAATGTGGTGCTCTACGTAGGGGGTGTGTTTTGATGTGTAATTAGGTATTAATTTAGGTGTTTTAGGGAGGGGATGTTTTTCGATGTCTAATTAGGTGTTAAATGTGGTGTCTAGGATGGGGGGTGTGTTTTGATGTGTAATTAGGTGTTAAATGTGGTGCTCTACGTAGGGGGTGTGTTTTGATGTGTAATTAGGTATTAATTTAGGTGTTTTAGGGAGGGGATGTTTTTCGATGTCTAATTAGGTGTTAAATGTGGTGTCTAGGATGGGGGGTGTGTTTTGATGTGTAATTAGGTGTTAAATGTGGTGTCTAGGATGGGGGGTGTGTTTTGATGTGTAATTAGGTGTTAAATGTGGTGTCTAGGATGGGGGGTGTGTTTTGATGTGTAATTAGGTGTTAAATGTGGTGCTCTACGTAGGGGGTGTGTTTTGATGTGTAATTAGGTGTTAAATGTGGTGTCTAGGATGGGGGATGGTTTTTGATGTTTAATTAGGTGTTAGTTTTACTGTTTTAGGAAGGGGATGGTTTTTGATGTTTAATTAGGTGTTAATTTTACTGTTTTAGGAAGGGGATGGTTTTTGATGTTTAATTAGGTGTTAATTTTACTGTTTTAGGAAGGGGATGGTTTTTGATGTTTAATTAGGTGTTAATTTTACTGTTTAAGAAAGGGGATGGTTTTTGATGTTTAATTAGAGGTTAATTTAGCTGTTTTAGGTGGGGGATGGTTTTTGATGTTTAATTAGAGGTTAATTTTACTGTTTTAGGTGGGGGATGGTTTTTGATGTTTAATTAGGTGTTAATTTTACTGTTTTAGGTGGGGGATGGTTTTTGATGTTTAATTAGGTGTTAATTTTACTGTTTTAGGAAGGGGATGGTTTTTGATGTTTAATTAGGTGTTAATTTTACTGTTTAAGGAAGGGGATGGTTTTTGATGTTTAATTAGGTGTTAATTTTACTGTTTTAGGAAGGGGATGGTTTTTGATGTGTAATTAGGTATTAATTTAGGTGTTTTAGGGAGGGGATGTTTTTCGATGTCTAATTAGGTGTTAAATGTGGTGTCTAGGATGGGGGGTGTGTTTTGATGTGTAATTAGGTATTAATTTAGGTGTTTTAGGGAGGGGATGTTTTTCGATGTCTAATTAGGTGTTAAATGTGGTGTCTAGGATGGGGGGTGTGGTTTGATGTGTAATTAGGTGTTAAATGTGGTGCTCTACGTAGGGGGTGTGTTTTGATGTGTAATTAGGTGTTAAATGTGGTGCTCTACGTTGGGGGTGTGTTTTGATGTGTAATTAGGTATTAATTTAGGTGTTTTAGGGAGGGGATGTTTTTCGATGTCTAATTAGGTGTTAAATGTGGTGTCTAGGATGGGGGGTGTGTTTTGATGTGTAATTAGGTGTTAAATGTGGTGCTCTACGTAGGGGGTGTGTTTTGACGTGTAATTAGGTGTTAAATGTGGTGTCTAGGATGGGGGGTGTGTTTTGATGTGTAATTAGGTGTTAAATGTGGTGCTCTACGTAGGGGGTGTGTTTTGATGTGTAATTAGGTATTAATTTAGGTGTTTTAGGGAGGGGATGTTTTTCGATGTCTAATTAGGTGTTAATTTTGGTGTTTCAGGTCGAAATCTTGATATAATTTTTTCGGGGTAGAAATCTCGATTTATTAAAAATTAAATTTTTTCGGGGTCGAAATCTTGATATAATTTTTTCGGGGTCGAAATCTTGATATACGTAAAATTAAATTTTTTCGGGGTCGAAATCTTGATATAATTTTTTCGGGGTCGAAATCTTGATATACGTAAAATACAATTTTTTCGGGGTCGAAATCTTGATATAATTTTTTCGGGGTCGAAATCTTGATATACGTAAAATACAATTTTTTCGGGGTCGAAATCTTGATATAATTTTTTCGGGGTCGAAATCTTGATATACGTAAAATTAAATTTTTTCGGGGTCGAAATCTTGATATAATTTTTTCGGGGTCGAAATCTTGATATACGTAAAATACAATTTTTTCGGGGTCGAAATCTTGATATACGTAAAATACAATTTTTTCGGGGTCGAAATCTTGATATACGTAAAATACAATTTTTTCGGGGTCGAAATCTTGATATAATTTTTTCGGGGTCGAAATCTTGATATACGTAAAATACAATTTTTTCGGGGTCGAAATCTTGATATAATTTTTTCGGGGCCGAAATCTTGATATACGTAAAATTAAATTTTTTCGGGGTCGAAATCTTGATATAATTTTTTCGGGGTCGAAATCTTGATATACGTAAAATACAATTTTTTCGGGGTCGAAATCTTGATATACATAAAATACAATTTTTTCGGGGTCGAAATCTTGATATAATTTTTTCGGGGTCGAAATCTTGATATACGTAAAATACAATTTTTTCGGGGTCGAAATCTTGATATACGTAAAATACAATTTTTTCGGGGTCGAAATCTTGATATAATTTTTCGGGGTCGAAATCTTGATATACGTAAAATACAATTTTTTCGGGGTCGAAATCTTGATATAATTTTTTCGGGGTCGAAATCTTGATATACGTAAAATACAATTTTTTCGGGGTCGAAATCTTGATATACGTAAAATACAATTTTTTCGGGGTCGAAATCTTGATATAATTTTTTCGGGGTCGAAATCTTGATATACGTAAAATACAATTTTTTCGGGGTCGAAATCTTGATATACGTAAAATACAATTTTTTCGGGGTCGAAATCTTGATATAATTTTTTCGGGGTCGAAATCTTGATATACGTAAAATTAAATTTTTTCGGGGTCGAAATCTTGATATAATTTTTTCGGGGTCGAAATCTTGATATACGTAAAATACAATTTTTTCGGGGTCGAAATCTTGATATACGTAAAATACAATTTTTTCGGGGTCGAAATCTTGATATACGTAAAATACAATTTTTTCGGGGTCGAAATCTTGATATACGTAAAATACAATTTTTTCGGGGTCGAAATCTTGATATAATTTTTTCGGGGTCGAAATCTTGATATACGTAAAATACAATTTTTTCGGGGTCGAAATCTTGATATACGTAAAATACAATTTTTTCGGGGTCGAAATCTTGATATACGTAAAATACAATTTTTTCGGGGTCGAAATCTTGATATAATTTTTTCGGGGTCGAAATCTTGATATACGTAAAATACAATTTTTTCGGGGTCGAAATCTTGATATACGTAAAATACAATTTTTTCGGGGTCGAAATCTTGATATAATTTTTTCGGGGTCGAAATCTTGATATACGTAAAATACAATTTTTTCGGGGTCGAAATCTTGATATAATTTTTTCGGGGTCGAAATCTTGATATACGTAAAATACAATTTTTTCGGGGTCGAAATCTTGATATAATTTTTTCGGGGTCGAAATCTTGATATACGTAAAATACAATTTTTTCGGGGTCGAAATCTTGATATAATTTTTTCGGGGTCGAAATCTTGATATACGTAAAATTAAATTTTTTCGGGGTCGAAATCTTGATATAATTTTTTCGGGGTCGAAATCTTGATATACGTAAAATACAATTTTTTCGGGGTCGAAATCTTGATATACGTAAAATACAATTTTTTCGGGGTCGAAATCTTGATATACGTAAAATACAATTTTTTCGGGGTCGAAATCTTGATATAATTTTTTCGGGGTCGAAATCTTGATATACGTAAAATTAAATTTTTTCGGGGTCGAAATCTTGATATAATTTTTTCGGGGTCGAAATCTTGATATACGTAAAATACAATTTTTTCGGGGTCGAAATCTTGATATACGTAAAATACAATTTTTTCGGGGTCGAAATCTTGATATACGTAAAATACAATTTTTTCGGGGTCGAAATCTTGATATACGTAAAATACAATTTTTTCGGGGTCGAAATCTTGATATAATTTTTTCGGGGTCGAAATCTTGATATACGTAAAATACAATTTTTTCGGGGTCGAAATCTTGATATACGTAAAATACAATTTTTTCGGGGTCGAAATCTTGATATACGTAAAATACAATTTTTTCGGGGTCGAAATCTTGATATAATTTTTTCGGGGTCGAAATCTTGATATACGTAAAATACAATTTTTTCGGGGTCGAAATCTTGATATACGTAAAATACAATTTTTTCGGGGTCGAAATCTTGATATAATTTTTTCGGGGTCGAAATCTTGATATACGTAAAATACAATTTTTTCGGGGTCGAAATCTTGATATAATTTTTTCGGGGTCGAAATCTTGATATACGTAAAATACAATTTTTTCGGGGTCGAAATCTTGATATACGTAAAATACAATTTTTTCGGGGTCGAAATCTTGATATACGTAAAATACAATTTTTTCGGGGTCGAAATCTTGATATAATTTTTTCGGGGTCGAAATCTTGATATACGTAAAATTAAATTTTTTCGGGGTCGAAATCTTGATATAATTTTTTCGGGGTCGAAATCTTGATATACGTAAAATACAATTTTTTCGGGGTCGAAATCTTGATATACGTAAAATACAATTTTTTCGGGGTCGAAATCTTGAAATACGTAAAATACAATTTTTTCGGGGTCGAAATCTTGATATACGTAAAATACAATTTTTTCGGGGTCGAAATCTTGATATACGTAAAATACAATTTTTTCGGGGTCGAAATCTTGATATAATTTTTTCGGGGTCGAAATCTTGATATACGTAAAATACAATTTTTTCGGGGTCGAAATCTTGATATACGTAAAATACAATTTTTTCGGGGTCGAAATCTTGATATAATTTTTTCGGGGTCGAAATCTTGATATACGTAAAATACAATTTTTTCGGGGTCGAAATCTTGATATACGTAAAATACAATTTTTTCGGGGTCGAAATCTTGATATAATTTTTTCGGGGTCGAAATCTTGATATACGTAAAATACAATTTTTTCGGGGTCGAAATCTTGATATACGTAAAATACAATTTTTTCGGGGTCGAAATCTTGATATACGTAAAATACAATTTTTTCGGGGTCGAAATCTTGATATAATTTTTTCGGGGTCGAAATCTTGATATACGTAAAATACAATTTTTTCGGGGTCGAAATCTTGATATAATTTTTTCGGGGTCGAAATCTTGATATACGTAAAATACAATTTTTTCGGGGTCGAAATCTTGATATACGTAAAATACAATTTTTTCGGGGTCGAAATCTTGATATACGTAAAATACAATTTTTTCGGGGTCGAAATCTTGATATAATTTTTTCGGGGTCGAAATCTTGATATACGTAAAATTAAATTTTTTCGGGGTCGAAATCTTGATATAATTTTTTCGGGGTCGAAATCTTGATATACGTAAAATACAATTTTTTCGGGGTCGAAATCTTGATATACGTAAAATACAATTTTTTCGGGGTCGAAATCTTGAAATACGTAAAATACAATTTTTTCGGGGTCGAAATCTTGATATACGTAAAATACAATTTTTTCGGGGTCGAAATCTTGATATACGTAAAATACAATTTTTTCGGGGTCGAAATCTTGATATAATTTTTTCGGGGTCGAAATCTTGATATACGTAAAATACAATTTTTTCGGGGTCGAAATCTTGATATACGTAAAATACAATTTTTTCGGGGTCGAAATCTTGATATAATTTTTTCGGGGTCGAAATCTTGATATACGTAAAATACAATTTTTTCGGGGTCGAAATCTTGATATACGTAAAATACAATTTTTTCGGGGTCGAAATCTTGATATAATTTTTTCGGGGTCGAAATCTTGATATACGTAAAATACAATTTTTTCGGGGTCGAAATCTTGATATAATTTTTTCGGGGTCGAAATCTTGATATACGTAAAATACAATTTTTTCGGGGTCGAAATCTTGATATACGTAAAATACAATTTTTTCGGGGTCGAAATCTTGATATACGTAAAATACAATTTTTTCGGGGTCGAAATCTTGATATAATTTTTTCGGGGTCGAAATCTTGATATACGTAAAATTAAATTTTTTCGGGGTCGAAATCTTGATATAATTTTTTCGGGGTCGAAATCTTGATATACGTAAAATACAATTTTTTCGGGGTCGAAATCTTGATATACGTAAAATACAATTTTTTCGGGGTCGAAATCTTGAAATACGTAAAATACAATTTTTTCGGGGTCGAAATCTTGATATACGTAAAATACAATTTTTTCGGGGTCGAAATCTTGATATACGTAAAATACAATTTTTTCGGGGTCGAAATCTTGATATAATTTTTTCGGGGTCGAAATCTTGATATACGTAAAATACAATTTTTTCGGGGTCGAAATCTTGATATACGTAAAATACAATTTTTTCGGGGTCGAAATCTTGATATAATTTTTTCGGGGTCGAAATCTTGATATACGTAAAATACAATTTTTTCGGGGTCGAAATCTTGATATACGTAAAATACAATTTTTTCGGGGTCGAAATCTTGATATAATTTTTTCGGGGTCGAAATCTTGATATACGTAAAATACAATTTTTTCGGGGTCGAAATCTTGATATACGTAAAATACAATTTTTTCGGGGTCGAAATCTTGATATACGTAAAATACAATTTTTTCGGGGTCGAAATCTTGATATAATTTTTTCGGGGTCGAAATCTTGATATACGTAAAATTAAATTTTTTCGGGGTCGAAATCTTGATATAATTTTTTCGGGGTCGAAATCTTGATATACGTAAAATACAATTTTTTCGGGGTCGAAATCTTGATATACGTAAAATACAATTTTTTCGGGGTCGAAATCTTGATATACGTAAAATACAATTTTTTCGGGGTCGAAATCTTGATATAATTTTTTCGGGGTCGAAATCTTGATATACGTAAAATACAATTTTTTCGGGGTCGAAATCTTGATATAATTTTTCGGGGTCGAAATCTTGATATACGTAAAATACAATTTTTTCGGGGTCGAAATCTTGATATAATTTTTTCGGGGTCGAAATCTTGATATACGTAAAATACAATTTTTTCGGGGTCGAAATCTTGATATACGTAAAATACAATTTTTTCGGGGTCGAAATCTTGATATAATTTTTTCGGGGTCGAAATCTTGATATACGTAAAATACAATTTTTTCGGGGTCGAAATCTTGATATACGTAAAATACAATTTTTTCGGGGTCGAAATCTTGATATAATTTTTTCGGGGTCGAAATCTTGATATACGTAAAATACAATTTTTTCGGGGTCGAAATCTTGATATAATTTTTTCGGGGTCGAAATCTTGATATACGTAAATACAATTTTTTCGGGGTCGAAATCTTGATATACGTAAAATACAATTTTTTCGGGGTCGAAATCTTGATATAATTTTTCGGGTCGAAATCTTGATATACGTAAAATACAATTTTTTCGGGGTCGAAATCTTGATATACGTAAAATACAATTTTTTCGGGGTCGAAATCTTGATATAATTTTTTCGGGGTCGAAATCTTGATATACGTAAAATAAATTTTTTCGGGGTCGAAATCTTGATATAATTTTTTCGGGTCGAAATCTTGATATACGTAAAATACAATTTTTTCGGGGTCGAAATCTTGATATACGTAAAATACAATTTTTTCGGGGTCGAAATCTTGATATAATTTTTTCGGGGTCGAAATCTTGATATACGTAAAATACAATTTTTTCGGGTCGAAATCTTGATATACGTAAAATACAATTTTTCGGGGTCGAAATCTTGATATAATTTTTTCGGGGTCGAAATCTTGATATACGTAAAATACAATTATTTCGGGGTCGAAATCTTGATATAAGTAAAATACAATTTTTTCGGGGTCGAAATCTTGATATACGTAAAATACAATTTTTTCGGGGTCGAAATCTTGATATAATTTTTTCGGGGTCGAAATCTTGATATACGTAAAATACAATTTTTTCGGGGTCGAAATCTTGATATACTTTTTTCGGGTCGAAATCTTGATATACGTAAAATACAATTTTTTCGGGGTCGAAATCTTGATATACGTAAAATACAATTTTTCGGGGTCGAAATCTTGATATAATTTTTTCGGGTAGAAATCTCGATTTATTAAAATTAAATTTTTTCGGGGTCGAAATCTTGATATAATTTTTTCGGGGTCGAAATCTTGATATACGTAAAATACAATTTTTTCGGGGTCGAAATCTTGATATAATTTTTTCGGGGTCGAAATCTTGATATACGTAAAATACAATTTTTTCGGGGTCGAAATCTTGATATAATTTTTTCGGGGTCGAAATCTTGATATACGTAAATACAATTTTTTCGGGTCGAAATCTTGATATAATTTTTCGGGGTCGAAATCTTGATATACGTAAAATACAATTTTTTCGGGGTCGAAATCTTGATATACGTAAAATACAATTTTTTCGGGGTCGAAATCTTGATATACGTAAAATACAATTTTTTCGGGGTCGAAATCTTGATATAATTTTTTCGGGGTCGAAATCTTGATATACGTAAAATTAAATTTTTTCGGGGTCGAAATCTTGATATAATTTTTTCGGGGTCGAAATCTTGATATACGTAAAATACAATTTTTTCGGGGTCGAAATCTTGATATACGTAAAATACAATTTTTTCGGGGTCGAAATCTTGATATACGTAAAATACAATTTTTTCGGGGTCGAAATCTTGATATACGTAAAATACAATTTTTTCGGGGTCGAAATCTTGATATAATTTTTTCGGGGTCGAAATCTTGATATACGTAAAATACAATTTTTTCGGGGTCGAAATCTTGATATACGTAAAATACAATTTTTTCGGGGTCGAAATCTTGATATACGTAAAATACAATTTTTTCGGGGTCGAAATCTTGATATAATTTTTTCGGGGTCGAAATCTTGATATACGTAAAATACATTTTTTCGGGTCGAAATCTTGTTATACGTAAAATACAATTTTTTCGGGGTCGAAATCTTGATATAATTTTTTCGGGGTCGAAATCTTGATATACGTAAAATACAATTTTTTCGGGGTCGAAATCTTGATATAATTTTTTCGGGGTCGAAATCTTGATATACGTAAAATACAATTTTTTCGGGGTCGAAATCTTGATATAATTTTTTCGGGGTCGAAATCTTGATATACGTAAAATACAATTTTTTCGGGGTCGAAATCTTGATATAATTTTTTCGGGGTCGAAATCTTGATATACGTAAAATTAAATTTTTCGGGGTCGAAATCTTGATATAATTTTTTCGGGGTCGAAATCTTGATATACGTAAAATACAATTTTTTCGGGGTCGAAATCTTGATATACGTAAAATACAATTTTTTCGGGGTCGAAATCTTGATATACGTAAAATACAATTTTTTCGGGGTCGAAATCTTGATATACGTAAAATACAATTTTTTCGGGGTCGAAATCTTGATATACGTAAAATACAATTTTTTCGGGGTCGAAATCTTGATATAATTTTTTCGGGGTCGAAATCTTGATATACGTAAAATACAATTTTTTCGGGGTCGAAATCTTGATATACGTAAAATACAATTTTTTCGGGGTCGAAATCTTGATATACGTAAAATACAATTTTTTCGGGGTCGAAATCTTGATATAATTTTTTCGGGGTCGAAATCTTGATATACGTAAAATACAATTTTTTCGGGGTCGAAATCTTGATATACGTAAAATACAATTTTTTCGGGGTCGAAATCTTGATATAATT
Source organism: Ganaspis brasiliensis (assembly GCA_037103525.1). NCBI lineage: Eukaryota > Metazoa > Arthropoda > Insecta > Hymenoptera > Figitidae > Ganaspis > Ganaspis brasiliensis. Next base: position 195,304 of record JAZKLR010000589.1, on the reverse strand, counting down.
TTTTCGGGGTCGAAATCTTGATATACGTAAAATACAATTTTTTCGGGGTCGAAATCTTGATATAATTTTTTCGGGGTCGAAATCTTGATATACGTAAAATACAATTTTTTCGGGGTCGAAATCTTGATATACGTAAAATACAATTTTTTCGGGGTCGAAATCTTGATATACGTAAAATACAATTTTTTCGGGGTCGAAATCTTGATATAATTTTTTCGGGGTCGAAATCTTGATATACGTAAAATTAAATTTTTTCGGGGTCGAAATCTTGATATAATTTTTTCGGGGTCGAAATCTTGATATACGTAAAATACAATTTTTTCGGGGTCGAAATCTTGATATACGTAAAATACAATTTTTTCGGGGTCGAAATCTTGATATACGTAAAATACAATTTTTTCGGGGTCGAAATCTTGATATAATTTTTTCGGGGTCGAAATCTTGATATACGTAAAATACAATTTTTTCGGGGTCGAAATCTTGATATAATTTTTTCGGGGTCGAAATCTTGATATACGTAAAATACAATTTTTTCGGGGTCGAAATCTTGATATAATTTTTTCGGGGTCGAAATCTTGATATACGTAAAATACAATTTTTTCGGGGTCGAAATCTTGATATACGTAAAATACAATTTTTTCGGGGTCGAAATCTTGATATAATTTTTTCGGGGTCGAAATCTTGATATACGTAAAATACAATTTTTTCGGGGTCGAAATCTTGATATACGTAAAATACAATTTTTTCGGGGTCGAAATCTTGATATAATTTTTTCGGGGTCGAAATCTTGATATACGTAAAATACAATTTTTTCGGGGTCGAAATCTTGATATAATTTTTTCGGGGTCGAAATCTTGATATACGTAAAATACAATTTTTTCGGGGTCGAAATCTTGATATACGTAAAATACAATTTTTTCGGGGTCGAAATCTTGATATAATTTTTTCGGGGTCGAAATCTTGATATACGTAAAATACAATTTTTTCGGGGTCGAAATCTTGATATACGTAAAATACAATTTTTTCGGGGTCGAAATCTTGATATAATTTTTTCGGGGTCGAAATCTTGATATACGTAAAATTAAATTTTTTCGGGGTCGAAATCTTGATATAATTTTTTCGGGGTCGAAATCTTGATATACGTAAAATACAATTTTTTCGGGGTCGAAATCTTGATATACGTAAAATACAATTTTTTCGGGGTCGAAATCTTGATATAATTTTTTCGGGGTCGAAATCTTGATATACGTAAAATACAATTTTTTCGGGGTCGAAATCTTGATATACGTAAAATACAATTTTTTCGGGGTCGAAATCTTGATATAATTTTTTCGGGGTCGAAATCTTGATATACGTAAAATACAATTTTTTCGGGGTCGAAATCTTGATATAAGTAAAATACAATTTTTTCGGGGTCGAAATCTTGATATACGTAAAATACAATTTTTTCGGGGTCGAAATCTTGATATAATTTTTTCGGGGTCGAAATCTTGATATACGTAAAATACAATTTTTTCGGGGTCGAAATCTTGATATACTTTTTTCGGGGTCGAAATCTTGATATACGTAAAATACAATTTTTTCGGGGTCGAAATCTTGATATACGTAAAATACAATTTTTTCGGGGTCGAAATCTTGATATAATTTTTTCGGGGTAGAAATCTCGATTTATTAAAAATTAAATTTTTTCGGGGTCGAAATCTTGATATAATTTTTTCGGGGTCGAAATCTTGATATACGTAAAATACAATTTTTTCGGGGTCGAAATCTTGATATAATTTTTTCGGGGTCGAAATCTTGATATACGTAAAATACAATTTTTTCGGGGTCGAAATCTTGATATAATTTTTTCGGGGTCGAAATCTTGATATACGTAAAATACAATTTTTTCGGGGTCGAAATCTTGATATAATTTTTTCGGGGTCGAAATCTTGATATACGTAAAATACAATTTTTTCGGGGTCGAAATCTTGATATACGTAAAATACAATTTTTTCGGGGTCGAAATCTTGATATAATTTTTTCGGGGTCGAAATCTTGATATACGTAAAATACAATTTTTTCGGGGTCGAAATCTTGATATAATTTTTTCGGGGTCGAAATCTTGATATACGTAAAATACAATTTTTTCGGGGTCGAAATCTTGATATAATTTTTTCGGGGTCGAAATCTTGATATACGTAAAATACAATTTTTTCGGGGTCGAAATCTTGATATAATTTTTTCGGGGTCGAAATCTTGATATACGTAAAATACAATTTTTTCGAGGTCGAAATCTTGATATAATTTTTTCGGGGTCGAAATCTTGATATATTAAAAATTAAATTTTTTTCGGGGTCGAAATCTTGATATAATTTTTTCGGGGTCGAAATCTTGATATACGTAAAATACAATTTTTTCGGGGTCGAAATCTTGATATAATTTTTTCGGGGTCGAAATCTTGATATACGTAAAATACAATTTTTTCGGGGTCGAAATCTTGATATAATTTTTTCGGGGTCGAAATCTTGATATACGTAAAATACAATTTTTTCGGGGTCGAAATCTTGATATAATTTTTTCGGGGTCGAAATCTTGATATACGTAAAATACAATTTTTTCGGGGTCGAAATCTTGATATAATTTTTTCGGGGTCGAAATCTTGATATACGTAAAATACAATTTTTTCGGGGTCGAAATCTTGATATAATTTTTTCGGGGTCGAAATCTTGATATACGTAAAATACAATTTTTTCGGGGTCGAAATCTTGATATAATTTTTTCGGGGTCGAAATCTTGATATACGTAAAATACAATTTTTTCGGGGTCGAAATCTTGATATAATTTTTTCGGGGTCGAAATCTTGATATATTAAAAATTAAATTTTTTTCGGGGTCGAAATCTTGATATAATTTTTTCGGGGTCGAAATCTTGATATACGTAAAATACAATTTTTTCGGGGTCGAAATCTTGATATACGTAAAATACAATTTTTTCGGGGTCGAAATCTTGATATACTTTTTTCGGGGTCGAAATCTTGATATACGTAAAATACAATTTTTTCGGGGTCGAAATCTTGATATAATTTTTTCGGGGTCGAAATCTTGATATACGTAAAATACAATTTTTTCGGGGTCGAAATCTTGATATAATTTTTTCGGGGTCGAAATCTTGATATACGTAAAATACAATTTTTTCGGGGTCGAAATCTTGATATACGTAAAATACAATTTTTCGGGGTCGAAATCTTGATATAATTTTTTCGGGGTCGAAATCTTGATATATTAAAAATTAAATTTTTTTCGGGGTCGAAATCTTGATATAATTTTTTCGGGGTCGAAATCTTGATATACGTAAAATACAATTTTTTCGGGGTCGAAATCTTGATATAATTTTTTCGGGGTCGAAATCTTGATATACGTAAAATACAATTTTTTCGGGGTCGAAATCTTGATATAATTTTTTCGGGGTCGAAATCTTGATATACGTAAAATACAATTTTTTCGGGGTCGAAATCTTGATATAATTTTTTCGGGGTCGAAATCTTGATATACGTAAAATACAATTTTTTCGGGGTCGAAATCTTGATATACGTAAAATACAATTTTTTCGGGGTCGAAATCTTGATATAATTTTTTCGGGGTCGAAATCTTGATATACGTAAAATACAATTTTTTCGGGGTCGAAATCTTGATATAATTTTTTCGGGGTCGAAATCTTGATATACGTAAAATACAATTTTTTCGGGGTCGAAATCTTGATATAATTTTTTCGGGGTCGAAATCTTGATATACGTAAAATACAATTTTTTCGGGGTCGAAATCTTGATATAATTTTTTCGGGGTCGAAATCTTGATATACGTAAAATACAATTTTTTCGGGGTCGAAATCTTGATATACGTAAAATACAATTTTTTCGGGGTCGAAATCTTGATATAATTTTTTCGGGGTCGAAATCTTGATATATTAAAAATAAATTTTTTCGGGGTCGAAATCTTGATATAATTTTTTCGGGGTCGAAATCTTGATATACGTAAAATACAATTTTTTCGGGGTCGAAATCTTGATATAATTTTTTCGGGGTCGAAATCTTGATATACGTAAAATACAATTTTTTCGGGGTCGAAATCTTGATATAATTTTTTCGGGGTCGAAATCTTGATATACGTAAAATACAATTTTTTCGGGGTCGAAATCTTGATATAATTTTTTCGGGGTCAAAATCTTGATATACGTAAAATACAATTTTTTCGGGGTCGAAATCTTGATATAATTTTTTCGGGGTCGAAATCTTGATATACGTAAAATACAATTTTTTCGGGTCGAAATCTTGATATAATTTTTTCGGGGTCGAAATCTTGATATACGTAAAATACAATTTTTTCGGGGTCGAAATCTTGATATAATTTTTTCGGGGTCGAAATCTTGATATACGTAAAATACAAATTTTTCGGGGTCGAAATCTTGATATACGTAAAATACAATTTTTTCGGGGTCGAAATCTTGATATATTAAAAATTAAATTTTTTTCGGGGTCGAAATCTTGATATAATTTTTTCGGGGTCGAAATCTTGATATACGTAAAATACAATTTTTTCGGGGTCGAAATCTTGATATAATTTTTTCGGGGTCGAAATCTTGATATACGTAAAATACAATTTTTTCGGGGTCGAAATCTTGATATAATTTTTTCGGGGTCGAAATCTTGATATACGTAAAATACAATTTTTTCGGGGTCGAAATCTTGATATAATTTTTTCGGGGTCGAAATCTTGATATACGTAAAATACAATTTTTTCGGGGTCGAAATCTTGATATAATTTTTTCGGGGTCGAAATCTTGATTTAATTTTTTCGGGGTCGAAAAGTGGATGGACTTGTCTTATGAAAAATTTTCGGGTCGAAATCTTGATATATTACAAATTAAATTTTTCGGGGTCGAAATCTTGAAATACATATGATATAATTTTTTCGGGGGTCGAAATCTTCTTTTCATGATGTTATCGTTTTTCTTTAATAACTCGAAAAGTATTATAGATAGAAAAAAATGGTAAAGGACAAAATTGTTCAAAAAAAAAAAATAAATCAAAAACTTGCCTTGCGCGGTATGTACAATTGATTGGTTTCAAGATAATAATAAAAACAAATTTAAAAACGCATTTTCTCGAAAACGGCTCGATAGATACACGGAAAAATTTGATATGTTATGTAGGACAATGTCCTCTATCAACTCCAATTGGTTTCATTTTAATAGCTCACGGACCCCACGACATTACGATGGTTTTTGATGTTTAATTAGGTGTTAATTTTACTGTTTTAGGAAGGGGATGGTTTTTGATGTTTAATTAGGTGTTAATTTTACTGTTTTAGGAAGGGGATGGTTTTTGATGTTTAATTAGGTGTTAATTTTACTGTTTTAGGAAGGGGATGGTTTTTGATGTTTAATTAGGTGTTAATTTTACTGTTTTAGGAAGGGGATGGTTTTTGATGTTTAATTAGGTGTTAATTTTACTGTTTTAGGAAGGGGATGGTTTTTGATGTTTAATTAGGTGTTAATTTTACTGTTTTAGGAAGGGGATGGTTTTGATGTTTAATTAGGTGTTAATTTTACTGTTTTAGGAAGGGGATGGTTTTTGATGTTTAATTAGGTGTTAATTTTACTGTTTTAGGAAGGGGATGGTTTTTGATGTTTAATTAGGTGTTAATTTTACTGTTTTAGGAAGGGGATGGTTTTTGATGTTTAATTAGGTGTTAATTTTACTGTTTTAGGAAGGGGATGGTTTTTGATGTTTAATTAGGTGTTAATTTTACTGTTTTAGGAAGGGGATGGTTTTTGATGTTTAATTAGGTGTTAATTTTACTGTTTTAGGAAGGGGATGGTTTTTGATGTTTAATTAGGTGTTAATTTTACTGTTTTAGGAAGGGGATGGTTTTTGATGTTTAATTAGGTGTTAATTTTACTGTTTTAGGAAGGGGATGGTTTTTGATGTTTAATTAGGTGTTAATTTTACTGTTTTAGGAAGGGGATGGTTTTTGATGTTTAATTAGGTGTTAATTTTACTGTTTTAGGAAGGGGATGGTTTTTGATGTTTAATTAGGTGTTAATTTTACTGTTTTAGAAGGGGATGGTTTTTGATGTTTAATTAGGTGTTAATTTTACTGTTTTAGGAAGGGGATGGTTTTTGATGTTTAATTAGGTGTTAATTTTACTGTTTTAGGAAGGGGATGGTTTTTGATGTTTAATTAGGTGTTAATTTTACTGTTTTAGGAAGGGGATGGTTTTTGATGTTTAATTAGGTGTTAATTTTACTGTTTTAGGAAGGGGATGGTTTTTGATGTTTAATTAGAGGTTAATTTAGCTGTTTTAGGTGGGGGATGGTTTTTGATGTTTAATTAGGTGTTAATTTTACTGTTTTAGGTGGGGATGGTTTTTGATGTTTAATTAGGTGTTAATTTTACTGTTTTAGGAAGGGGATGGTTTTTGATGTTTAATTAGGTGTTAATTTTACTGTTTTAGGAAGGGGATGGTTTTTGATGTTTAATTAGGTGTTAATTTTACTGTTTTAGGAAGGGGATGGTTTTTGATGTTTAATTAGGTGTTAATTTTACTGTTTTAGGAAGGGGATGGTTTTTGATGTTTAATTAGGTGTTAATTTTACTGTTTTAGGAAGGGGATGGTTTTGATGTTTAATTAGGTGTTAATTTTACTGTTTTAGGAAGGGGATGGTTTTTGATGTTTAATTAGGTGTTAATTTTACTGTTTTAGGAAGGGGATGGTTTTTGATGTTTAATTAGGTGTTAATTTTACTGTTTTAGGAAGGGGATGGTTTTTGATGTTTAATTAGGTGTTAATTTTACTGTTTTAGGAAGGGGATGGTTTTTGATGTTTAATTAGGTGTTAATTTTACTGTTTTAGGAAGGGGATGGTTTTTGATGTTTAATTAGGTGTTAATTTTACTGTTTTAGGAAGGGGATGGTTTTTGATGTTTAATTAGGTGTTAATTTTACTGTTTTAGGAAGGGGATGGTTTTTGATGTTTAATTAGGTGTTAATTTTACTGTTTTAGGAAGGGGATGGTTTTTGATGTTTAATTAGGTGTTAATTTTACTGTTTTAGGAAGGGGATGGTTTTTGATGTTTAATTAGGTGTTAATTTTACTGTTTTAGGAAGGGGATGGTTTTTGATGTTTAATTAGGTGTTAATTTTACTGTTTTAGGAAGGGGATGGTTTTTGATGTTTAATTAGGTGTTAATTTTACTGTTTTAGGAAGGGGATGGTTTTTGATGTTTAATTAGGTGTTAATTTTACTGTTTTAGGAAGGGGATGGTTTTTGATGTTTAATTAGGTGTTAATTTTACTGTTTTAGGAAGGGGATGGTTTTTGATGTTTAATTAGAGGTTAATTTAGCTGTTTTAGGTGGGGGATGGTTTTTGATGTTTAATTAGGTGTTAATTTTACTGTTTTAGGTGGGGGATGGTTTTTGATGTTTAATTAGGTGTTAATTTTACTGTTTTAGGAAGGGGATGGTTTTTGATGTTTAATTAGGTGTTAATTTTACTGTTTTAGGAAGGGGATGGTTTTTGATGTTTAATTAGGTGTTAATTTTACTGTTTTAGGAAGGGATGGTTTTTGATGTTTAATTAGGTGTTAATTTTACTGTTTTAGGAAGGGGATGGTTTTTGATGTTTAATTAGGTGTTAATTTTACTGTTTTAGGAAGGGGATGGTTTTTGATGTTTAATTAGGTGTTAATTTTACTGTTTTAGGAAGGGGATGGTTTTTGATGTTTAATTAGGTGTTAATTTTACTGTTTTAGGAAGGGGATGGTTTTTGATGTTTAATTAGGTGTTAATTTTACTGTTTTAGGAAGGGGATGGTTTTTGATGTTTAATTAGGTGTTAATTTTACTGTTTTAGGAAGGGGATGGTTTTTGATGTTTAATTAGGTGTTAATTTTACTGTTTTAGGAAGGGGATGGTTTTTGATGTTTAATTAGGTGTTAATTTTACTGTTTTAGGAAGGGGATGGTTTTTGATGTTTAATTAGGTGTTAATTTTACTGTTTTAGGAAGGGGATGGTTTTTGATGTTTAATTAGGTGTTAATTTTACTGTTTTAGGAAGGGGATGGTTTTTGATGTTTAATTAGGTGTTAATTTTACTGTTTTAGGAAGGGGATGGTTTTTGATGTTTAATTAGGTGTTAATTTTACTGTTTTAGGAAGGGGATGGTTTTTGATGTTTAATTAGGTGTTAATTTTACTGTTTTAGGAAGGGGATGGTTTTTGATGTTTAATTAGGTGTTAATTTTACTGTTTTAGGAAGGGGATGGTTTTTGATGTTTAATTAGGTGTTAATTTTACTGTTTTAGGAAGGGGATGGTTTTTGATGTTTAATTAGGTGTTAATTTTACTGTTTTAGGAAGGGGATGGTTTTTGATGTTTAATTAGGTGTTAATTTTACTGTTTTAGGAAGGGATGGTTTTTGATGTTTAATTAGGTGTTAATTTTACTGTTTTAGGAAGGGGATGGTTTTTGATGTTTAATTAGGTGTTAATTTTACTGTTTTAGGAAGGGATGGTTTTTGATGTTTAATTAGGTGTTAATTTTACTGTTTTAGGAAGGGGATGGTTTTTGATGTTTAATTAGGTGTTAATTTTACTGTTTTAGGAAGGGGATGGTTTTTGATGTTTAATTAGGTGTTAATTTTACTGTTTTAGGAAGGGGATGGTTTTTGATGTTTAATTAGGTGTTAATTTTACTGTTTTAGGAAGGGGATGGTTTTTGATGTTTAATTAGGTGTTAATTTTACTGTTTTAGGAAGGGGATGGTTTTTGATGTTTAATTAGGTGTTAATTTTACTGTTTTAGGAAGGGATGGTTTTTGATGTTTAATTAGGTGTTAATTTTACTGTTTTAGGAAGGGGATGGTTTTTGATGTTTAATTAGGTGTTAATTTTACTGTTTTAGGAAGGGGATGGTTTTTGATGTTTAATTAGGTGTTAATTTTACTGTTTTAGGAAGGGGATGGTTTTTGATGTTTAATTAGGTGTTAATTTTACTGTTTTAGGAAGGGATGGTTTTTGATGTTTAATTAGGTGTTAATTTTACTGTTTTAGGAAGGGGATGGTTTTTGATGTTTAATTAGGTGTTAATTTTACTGTTTTAGGAAGGGGATGGTTTTTGATGTTTAATTAGGTGTTAATTTTACTGTTTTAGGTGGGGATGGTTTTTGATGTTTAATTAGATGTTAATTTTGCTGTTTTAGGTGGGGGATGGTTTTTGATGTTTAATTAGATGTTAATTTTGCTGTTTTAGGTGGGGATGGTTTTTGATGTTTAATTAGGTGTTAATTTTACTGTTTTAGGAAGGGGATGGTTTTTGATGTTTAATTAGGTGTTAATTTTACTGTTTTAGGAAGGGGATGGTTTTTGATGTTTAATTAGGTGTTAATTTTACTGTTTTAGGAAGGGGATGGTTTTTGATGTTTAATTAGGTGTTAATTTTACTGTTTTAGGAAGGGGATGGTTTTTGATGTTTAATTAGGTGTTAATTTTACTGTTTTAGGAAGGGGATGGTTTTTGATGTTTAATTAGGTGTTAATTTTACTGTTTTAGGAAGGGGATGGTTTTTGATGTTTAATTAGGTGTTAATTTTACTGTTTTAGGAAGGGGATGGTTTTTGATGTTTAATTAGGTGTTAATTTTACTGTTTTAGGAAGGGGATGGTTTTTGATGTTTAATTAGGTGTTAATTTTACTGTTTTAGGAAGGGGATGGTTTTTGATGTTTAATTAGGTGTTAATTTTACTGTTTTAGGAAGGGGATGGTTTTTGATGTTTAATTAGGTGTTAATTTTACTGTTTTAGGAAGGGGATGGTTTTTGATGTTTAATTAGGTGTTAATTTTACTGTTTTAGGAAGGGGATGGTTTTTGATGTTTAATTAGGTGTTAATTTTACTGTTTTAGGAAGGGGATGGTTTTTGATGTTTAATTAGGTGTTAATTTTACTGTTTTAGGAAGGGGATGGTTTTTGATGTTTAATTAGGTGTTAATTTTACTGTTTTAGGAAGGGGATGGTTTTTGATGTTTAATTAGGTGTTAATTTTACTGTTTTAGGAAGGGGATGGTTTTTGATGTTTAATTAGGTGTTAATTTTACTGTTTTAGGAAGGGGATGGTTTTTGATGTTTAATTAGGTGTTAATTTTACTGTTTTAGGAAGGGGATGGTTTTTGATGTTTAATTAGGTGTTAATTTTACTGTTTTAGGAAGGGGATGGTTTTTGATGTTTAATTAGGTGTTAATTTTACTGTTTTAGGAAGGGGATGGTTTTTGATGTTTAATTAGGTGTTAATTTAGCTGTTTTAGGAAGGGGATGGTTTTTGATGTTTAATTAGGTGTTAATTTTACTGTTTTAGGAAGGGGATGGTTTTTGATGTTTAATTAGGTGTTAATTTTACTGTTTTAGGAAGGGGATGGTTTTTGATGTTTAATTAGGTGTTAATTTTACTGTTTTAGGAAGGGGATGGTTTTTGATGTTTAATTAGGTGTTAATTTTACTGTTTTAGGAAGGGGATGGTTTTTGATGTTTAATTAGGTGTTAATTTTACTGTTTTAGGAAGGGGATGGTTTTTGATGTTTAATTAGGTGTTAATTTTACTGTTTTAGGAAGGGGATGGTTTTTGATGTTTAATTAGGTGTTAATTTTACTGTTTTAGGAAGGGGATGGTTTTTGATGTTTAATTAGGTGTTAATTTTACTGTTTTAGGAAGGGGATGGTTTTTGATGTTTAATTAGGTGTTAATTTTACTGTTTTAGGAAGGGGATGGTTTTTGATGTTTAATTAGGTGTTAATTTTACTGTTTTAGGAAGGGGATGGTTTTTGATGTTTAATTAGGTGTTAATTTTACTGTTTTAGGAAGGGGATGGTTTTTGATGTTTAATTAGGTGTTAATTTTACTGTTTTAGGAAGGGGATGGTTTTTGATGTTTAATTAGGTGTTAATTTTACTGTTTTAGGAAGGGGATGGTTTTTGATGTTTAATTAGGTGTTAATTTTACTGTTTTAGGAAGGGGATGGTTTTTGATGTTTAATTAGGTGTTAATTTTACTGTTTTAGGAAGGGGATGGTTTTTGATGTTTAATTAGGTGTTAATTTTACTGTTTTAGGAAGGGGATGGTTTTTGATGTTTAATTAGGTGTTAATTTTACTGTTTTAGGAAGGGGATGGTTTTTGATGTTTAATTAGGTGTTAATTTTACTGTTTTAGGAAGGGGATGGTTTTTGATGTTTAATTAGGTGTTAATTTTACTGTTTTAGGAAGGGGATGGTTTTTGATGTTTAATTAGGTGTTAATTTTACTGTTTTAGGAAGGGGATGGTTTTTGATGTTTAATTAGGTGTTAATTTTACTGTTTTAGGAAGGGGATGGTTTTTGATGTTTAATTAGGTGTTAATTTTACTGTTTTAGGAAGGGGATGGTTTTTGATGTTTAATTAGGTGTTAATTTTACTGTTTTAGGAAGGGGATGGTTTTTGATGTTTAATTAGGTGTTAATTTTACTGTTTTAGGAAGGGGATGGTTTTTGATGTTTAATTAGGTGTTAATTTTACTGTTTTAGGAAGGGGATGGTTTTTGATGTTTAATTAGGTGTTAATTTTACTGTTTTAGGAAGGGGATGGTTTTTGATGTTTAATTAGGTGTTAATTTTACTGTTTTAGGAAGGGGATGGTTTTTGATGTTTAATTAGGTGTTAATTTTACTGTTTTAGGAAGGGGATGGTTTTTGATGTTTAATTAGGTGTTAATTTTACTGTTTTAGGAAGGGGATGGTTTTTGATGTTTAATTAGGTGTTAATTTTACTGTTTTAGGAAGGGGATGGTTTTTGATGTTTAATTAGGTGTTAATTTTACTGTTTTAGGAAGGGGATGGTTTTTGATGTTTAATTAGGTGTTAATTTTACTGTTTTAGGAAGGGGATGGTTTTTGATGTTTAATTAGGTGTTAATTTTACTGTTTTAGGAAGGGGATGGTTTTTGATGTTTAATTAGGTGTTAATTTTACTGTTTTAGGAAGGGGATGGTTTTTGATGTTTAATTAGGTGTTAATTTTACTGTTTTAGGAAGGGGATGGTTTTTGATGTTTAATTAGGTGTTAATTTTACTGTTTTAGGAAGGGGATGGTTTTTGATGTTTAATTAGGTGTTAATTTTACTGTTTTAGGAAGGGGATGGTTTTTGATGTTTAATTAGGTGTTAATTTTACTGTTTTAGGAAGGGGATGGTTTTTGATGTTTAATTAGGTGTTAATTTTACTGTTTTAGGAAGGGGATGGTTTTTGATGTTTAATTAGGTGTTAATTTTACTGTTTTAGGTGGGGGATGGTTTTTGATGTTTAATTAGGTGTTAATTTTACTGTTTTAGGAAGGGGATGGTTTTTGATGTTTAATTAGGTGTTAATTTTACTGTTTTAGGAAGGGGATGGTTTTTGATGTTTAATTAGGTGTTAATTTTACTGTTTTAGAAAGGGGATGGTTTTTGATGTTTAATTAGGTGTTAATTTTACTGTTTTAGGAAGGGGATGGTTTTTGATGTTTAATTAGGTGTTAATTTTGGTGTTTTAGGAAGGGGATGGTTTTTGATGTTTAATTAGGTGTTAATTTTACTGTTTTAGGAAGGGGATGGTTTTTGATGTTTAATTAGGTGTTAATTTTACTGTTTTAGGAAGGGGATGGTTTTTGATGTTTAATTAGGTGTTAATTTTACTGTTTTAGGAAGGGGATGGTTTTTGATGTTTAATTAGGTGTTAATTTTACTGTTTTAGGAAGGGGATGGTTTTTGATGTTTAATTAGGTGTTAATTTTACTGTTTTAGGAAGGGGATGGTTTTTGATGTTTAATTAGGTGTTAATTTTACTGTTTTAGGAAGGGGATGGTTTTTGATGTTTAATTAGATCTTAATTTAGCTGTTTTAGGTGGGGGATGGTTTTTGATGTTTAATTAGAGGTTAATTTAGCTGTTTTAGAAAGGGGATGGTTTTTGATGTTTAATTAGGTGTTAATTTTACTGTTTTAGGAAGGGGATGGTTTTTGATGTTTAATTAGGTGTTAATTTTACTGTTTTAGGAAGGGGATGGTTTTTGATGTTTAATTAGGTGTTAATTTTACTGTTTTAGGAAGGGGATGGTTTTTGATGTTTAATTAGGTGTTAATTTTACTGTTTTAGGAAGGGGATGGTTTTTGATGTTTAATTAGGTGTTAATTTTACTGTTTTAGGAAGGGGATGGTTTTTGATGTTTAATTAGGTGTTAATTTTACTGTTTTAGGTGGGGGATGGTTTTTGATGTTTAATTAGGTGTTAATTTTACTGTTTTAGGAAGGGGATGGTTTTTGATGTTTAATTAGGTGTTAATTTTACTGTTTTAGGAAGGGGATGGTTTTTGATGTTTAATTAGATGTTAATTTTGCTGTTTTAGGTGGGGGATGGTTTTTGATGTTTAATTAGGTGTTAATTTTACTGTTTTAGGAAGGGGATGGTTTTTGATGTTTAATTAGGTGTTAATTTTACTGTTTTAGGAAGGGGATGGTTTTTGATGTGTAATTAGGTATTAATTTAGGTGTTTTAGGGAGGGGATGTTTTTCGATGTCTAATTAGGTGTTAAATGTGGTGTCTAGGATGGGGGGTGTGTTTTGATGTGTAATTAGGTGTTAAATGTGGTGTCTAGGATGGGGGGTGTGTTTTGATGTGTAATTAGGTGTTAAATGTGGTGCTCTACGTAGGGGGTGTGTTTTGATGTGTAATTAGGTATTAATTTAGGTGTTTTAGGGAGGGGATGTTTTTCGATGTCTAATTAGGTGTTAAATGTGGTGTCTAGGATGGGGGGTGTGTTTTGATGTGTAATTAGGTGTTAAATGTGGTGCTCTACGTAGGGGGTGTGTTTTGACGTGTAATTAGGTGTTAAATGTGGTGTCTAGGATGGGGGGTGTGTTTTGATGTGTAATTAGGTGTTAAATGTGGTGCTCTACGTAGGGGGTGTGTTTTGATGTGTAATTAGGTATTAATTTAGGTGTTTTAGGGAGGGGATGTTTTTCGATGTCTAATTAGGTGTTAAATGTGGTGTCTAGGATGGGGGGTGTGTTTTGATGTGTAATTAGGTGTTAAATGTGGTGTCTAGGATGGGGGGTGTGTTTTGATGTGTAATTAGGTATTAATTTAGGTGTTTTAGGGAGGGGATGTTTTTCGATGTCTAATTAGGTGTTAAATGTGGTGTCTAGGATGGGGGGTGTGTTTTGATGTGTAATTAGGTGTTAAATGTGGTGCTCTACGTAGGGGGTGTGTTTTGATGTGTAATTAGGTGTTAAATGTGGTGTCTAGGATGGGGGGTGTGTTTTGATGTCTAATTAGGTGTTAAATGTGGTGCTCTACGTAGGGGGTGTGTTTTGATGTGTAATTAGGTGTTAAATGTGGTGTCTAGGATGGGGGGTGTGTTTTGATGTGTAATTAGGTGTTAAATGTGGTGCTCTACGTAGGGGGTGTGTTTTGATGTGTAATTAGGTGTTAAATGTGGTGCTCTACGTAGGGGGTGTGTTTTGATGTGTAATTAGGTGTGAAATGTGGTGTCTAGGATGGGGGGTGTGTTTTGATGTGTAATTAGGTGTTAAATGTGGTGTCTAGGATGGGGGGTGTGTTTTGATGTGTAATTAGGTGTTAAATGTGGTGCTCTACGTAGGGGGTGTGTTTTGATGTGTAATTAGGTATTAATTTAGGTGTTTTAGGGAGGGGATGTTTTTCGATGTCTAATTAGGTGTTAAATGTGGTGTCTAGGATGGGGGGTGTGTTTTGATGTGTAATTAGGTGTTAAATGTGGTGCTCTACGTAGGGGGTGTGTTTTGACGTGTAATTAGGTGTTAAATGTGGTGTCTAGGATGGGGGGTGTGTTTTGATGTGTAATTAGGTGTTAAATGTGGTGCTCTACGTAGGGGGTGTGTTTTGATGTGTAATTAGGTATTAATTTAGGTGTTTTAGGGAGGGGATGTTTTTCGATGTCTAATTAGGTGTTAAATGTGGTGTCTAGGATGGGGGATGTTTTTCGATGTCTAATTAGGTGTTAAATGTGGTGTCTAGGATGGGGGGTGTGTTTTGATGTGTAATTAGGTGTTAAATGTGGTGCTCTACGTAGGGGGTGTGTTTTGATGTGTAATTAGGTATTAATTTAGGTGTTTTAGGGAGGGGATGTTTTTCGATGTCTAATTAGGTGTTAAATGTGGTGTCTAGGATGAGGGGTGTGTTTTGATGTGTAATTAGGTGTTAAATGTGGTGCTCTACGTAGGGGGTGTGTTTTGATGTGTAATTAGGTATTAATTTAGGTGTTTTAGGGAGGGGATGTTTTTCGATGTCTAATTAGGTGTTAAATGTGGTGTCTAGGATGGGGGGTGTGTTTTGATGTGTAATTAGGTGTTAAATGTGGTGCTCTACGTAGGGGGTGTGTTTTGATGTGTAATTAGGTGTTAAATGTGGTGTCTAGGATGGGGGGTGTGTTTTGATGTGTAATTAGGTGTTAAATGTGGTGCTCTACGTAGGGGGTGTGTTTTGATGTGTAATTAGGTGTTAAATGTGGTGTCTAGGATGGGGGGTGTGTTTTGATGTGTAATTAGGTGTTAAATGTGGTGCTCTACGTAGGGGGTGTGTTTTGATGTGTAATTAGGTGTTAAATGTGGTGTCTAGGATGGGGGGTTTGTTTTGATGTGTAATTAGGTGTTAAATGTGGTGCTCTACGTAGGGGGTGTGTTTTGATGTGTAATTAGGTATTAATTTAGGTGTTTTAGGGAGGGGATGTTTTTCGATGTCTAATTAGGTGTTAAATGTGGTGTCTAGGATGGGAGGTGTGTTTTGATGTGTAATTAGGTGTTAAATGTGGTGCTCTACGTAGGGGGTGTGTTTTGATGTGTAATTAGGTATTAATTTAGGTGTTTTAGGGAGGGGATGTTTTTCGATGTCTAATTAGGTGTTAAATGTGGTGTCTAGGATGGGGGGTGTGTTTTGATGTGTAATTAGGTGTTAAATGTGGTGCTCTACGTAGGGGGTGTGTTTTGATGTGTAATTAGGTGTTAAATGTGGTGTCTAGGATGGGGGGTGTGTTTTGATGTGTAATTAGGTGTTAAATGTGGTGCTCTACGTAGGGGGTGTGTTTTGATGTGTAATTAGGTATTAATTTAGGTGTTTTAGGGAGGGGATGTTTTTCGATGTCTAATTAGGTGTTAAATGTGGTGTCTAGGATGGGGGGTGTGTTTTGATGTGTAATTAGGTGTTAAATGTGGTGCTCTACGTAGGGGGTGTGTTTTGATGTGTAATTAGGTGTTAAATGTGGTGTCTAGGATGGGGGGTGTGTTTTGATGTGTAATTAGGTGTTAAATGTGGTGCTCTACGTAGGGGGTGTGTTTTGATGTGTAATTAGGTGTTAAATGTGGTGTCTAGGATGGGGGGTGTGTTTTGATGTGTAATTAGGTGTTAAATGTGGTGCTCTACGTTGGGGGTGTGTTTTGATGTGTAATTAGGTATTAATTTAGGTGTTTTAGGGAGGGGATGTTTTTCGATGTCTAATTAGGTGTTAAATGTGGTGTCTAGGATGGGGGGTGTGTTTTGATGTGTAATTAGGTGTTAAATGTGGTGCTCTACGTAGGGGGTGTGTTTTGATGTGTAATTAGGTATTAATTTAGGTGTTTTAGGGAGGGGATGTTTTTCGATGTCTAATTAGGTGTTAAATGTGGTGTCTAGGATGGGGGGTGTGTTTTGATGTCTAATTAGGTGTTAAATGTGGTGCTCTACGTAGGGGGTGTGTTTTGATGTGTAATTAGGTGTTAAATGTGGTGTCTAGGATGGGGGGTGTGTTTTGATGTGTAATTAGGTGTTAAATGTGGTGCTCTACGTAGGGGGTGTGTTTTGATGTGTAATTAGGTATTAATTTAGGTGTTTTAGGGAGGGGATGTTTTTCGATGTCTAATTAGGTGTTAAATGTGGTGTCTAGGATGGGGGGTGTGTTTTGATGTGTAATTAGGTGTTAAATGTGGTGCTCTACGTAGGGGGTGTGTTTTGATGTGTAATTAGGTGTTAAATGTGGTGTCTAGGATGGGGGGTGTGTTTTGATGTGTAATTAGGTGTTAAATGTGGTGCTCTACGTAGGGGGTGTGTTTTGATGTGTAATTAGGTATTAATTTAGGTGTTTTAGGGAGGGGATGTTTTTCGATGTCTAATTAGGTGTTAAATGTGGTGTCTAGGATGGGGGGTGTGTTTTGATGTGTAATTAGGTGTTAAATGTGGTGCTCTACGTAGGGGGTGTGTTTTGACGTGTAATTAGGTGTTAAATGTGGTGTCTAGGATGGGGGGTGTGTTTTGATGTGTAATTAGGTGTTAAATGTGGTGCTCTACGTAGGGGGTGTGTTTTGATGTGTAATTAGGTATTAATTTAGGTGTTTTAGGGAGGGGATGTTTTTCGATGTCTAATTAGGTGTTAAATGTGGTGTCTAGGATGGGGGGTGTGTTTTGATGTGTAATTAGGTGTTAAATGTGGTGCTCTACGTAGGGGGTGTGTTTTGATGTGTAATTAGGTGTTAAATGTGGTGTCTAGGATGGGGGGTGTGTTTTGATGTGTAATTAGGTGTTAAATGTGGTGCTCTACGTAGGGGGTGTGTTTTGATGTGTAATTAGGTATTAATTTAGGTGTTTTAGGGAGGGGATGTTTTTCGATGTCTAATTAGGTGTTAAATGTGGTGTCTAGGATGGGGGGTGTGTTTTGATGTGTAATTAGGTGTTAAATGTGGTGCTCTACGTAGGGGGTGTGTTTTGATGTGTAATTAGGTGTTAAATGTGGTGTCTAGGATGGGGGGTGTGTTTTGATGTGTAATTAGGTGTTAAATGTGGTGCTCTACGTAGGGGGTGTGTTTTGATGTGTAATTAGGTATTAATTTAGGTGTTTTAGGGAGGGGATGTTTTTCGATGTCTAATTAGGTGTTAAATGTGGTGTCTAGGATGGGGGGTGTGTTTTGATGTGTAATTAGGTGTTAAATGTGGTGCTCTACGTAGGGGGTGTGTTTTGATGTGTAATTAGGTATTAATTTAGGTGTTTTAGGGAGGGGATGTTTTTCGATGTCTAATTAGGTGTTAAATGTGGTGTCTAGGATGGGGGGTGTGTTTTGATGTGTAATTAGGTGTTAAATGTGGTGCTCTACGTAGGGGGTGTGTTTTGATGTGTAATTAGGTGTTAAATGTGGTGTCTAGGATGGGGGGTGTGTTTTGATGTGTAATTAGGTGTTAAATGTGGTGCTCTACGTAGGGGGTGTGTTTTGATGTGTAATTAGGTATTAATTTAGGTGTTTTAGGGAGGGGATGTTTTTCGATGTCTAATTAGGTGTTAAATGTGGTGTCTAGGATGGGAGGTGTGTTTTGATGTGTAATTAGGTGTTAAATGTGGTGCTCTACGTAGGGGGTGTGTTTTGATGTGTAATTAGGTATTAATTTAGGTGTTTTAGGGAGGGGATGTTTTTCGATGTCTAATTAGGTGTTAAATGTGGTGTCTAGGATGGGGGGTGTGTTTTGATGTGTAATTAGGTGTTAAATGTGGTGCTCTACGTAGGGGGTGTGTTTTGATGTGTAATTAGGTGTTAAATGTGGTGTCTAGGATGGGGGGTGTGTTTTGATGTGTAATTAGGTGTTAAATGTGGTGCTCTACGTAGGGGGTGTGTTTTGATGTGTAATTAGGTATTAATTTAGGTGTTTTAGGGAGGGGATGTTTTTCGATGTCTAATTAGGTGTTAAATGTGGTGTCTAGGATGGGGGGTGTGTTTTGATGTGTAATTAGGTGTTAAATGTGGTGCTCTACGTAGGGGGTGTGTTTTGATGTGTAATTAGGTATTAATTTAGGTGTTTTAGGGAGGGGATGTTTTTCGATGTCTAATTAGGTGTTAAATGTGGTGTCTAGGATGGGGGGTGTGTTTTGATGTGTAATTAGGTGTTAAATGTGGTGCTCTACGTAGGGGGTGTGTTTTGACGTGTAATTAGGTGTTAAATGTGGTGTCTAGGATGGGGGGTGTGTTTTGATGTGTAATTAGGTGTTAAATGTGGTGCTCTACGTAGGGGGTGTGTTTTGATGTGTAATTAGGTATTAATTTAGGTGTTTTAGGGAGGGGATGTTTTTCGATGTCTAATTAGGTGTTAATTTTGGTGTTTTAGGTCGAAATCTTGATATAATTTTTTCGGGGTAGAAATCTCGATTTATTAAAAATTAAATTTTTTCGGGGTCGAAATCTTGATATAATTTTTTCGGGGTCGAAATCTTGATATACGTAAAATTAAATTTTTTCGGGGTCGAAATCTTGATATAATTTTTTCGGGGTCGAAATCTTGATATACGTAAAATACAATTTTTTCGGGGTCGAAATCTTGATATAATTTTTTCGGGGTCGAAATCTTGATATACGTAAAATACAATTTTTTCGGGGTCGAAATCTTGATATAATTTTTTCGGGGTCGAAATCTTGATATACGTAAAATTAAATTTTTTCGGGGTCGAAATCTTGATATAATTTTTTCGGGGTCGAAATCTTGATATACGTAAAATACAATTTTTTCGGGGTCGAAATCTTGATATACGTAAAATACAATTTTTTCGGGGTCGAAATCTTGATATAATTTTTTCGGGGTCGAAATCTTGATATACGTAAAATTAAATTTTTTCGGGGTCGAAATCTTGATATAATTTTTTCGGGGTCGAAATCTTGATATACGTAAAATACAATTTTTTCGGGGTCGAAATCTTGATATACGTAAAATACAATTTTTTCGGGGTCGAAATCTTGATATAATTTTTTCGGGGTCGAAATCTTGATATACGTAAAATACAATTTTTTCGGGGTCGAAATCTTGATATACGTAAAATACAATTTTTTCGGGGTCGAAATCTTGATATAATTTTTTCGGGGTCGAAATCTTGATATACGTAAAATACAATTTTTTCGGGGTCGAAATCTTGATATACGTAAAATACAATTTTTTCGGGGTCGAAATCTTGATATACGTAAAATACAATTTTTTCGGGGTCGAAATCTTGATATAATTTTTTCGGGGTCGAAATCTTGATATACGTAAAATACAATTTTTTCGGGGTCGAAATCTTGATATACTTTTTTCGGGGTCGAAATCTTGATATACGTAAAATACAATTTTTTCGGGGTCGAAATCTTGATATACGTAAAATACAATTTTTTCGGGGTCGAAATCTTGATATAATTTTTTCGGGGTAGAAATCTCGATTTATTAAAAATTAAATTTTTTCGGGGTCGAAATCTTGATATAATTTTTTCGGGGTCGAAATCTTGATATACGTAAAATTAAATTTTTTCGGGGTCGAAATCTTGATATAATTTTTTCGGGGTCGAAATCTTGATATACGTAAAATACAATTTTTTCGGGGTCGAAATCTTGATATAATTTTCTCGGGGTCGAAATCTTGATATACGTAAAATACAATTTTTTCGGGGTCGAAATCTTGATATAATTTTTTCGGGGTCGAAATCTTGATATACGTAAAATACAATTTTTTCGGGGTCGAAATCTTGATATACGTAAAATACAATTTTTTCGGGGTCGAAATCTTGATATACGTAAAATACAATTTTTTCGGGGTCGAAATCTTGATATAATTTTTTCGGGGTCGAAATCTTGATATACGTAAAATTAAATTTTTTCGGGGTCGAAATCTTGATATAATTTTTTCGGGGTCGAAATCTTGATATACGTAAAATACAATTTTTTCGGGGTCGAAATCTTGATATACGTAAAATACAATTTTTTCGGGGTCGAAATCTTGATATACGTAAAATACAATTTTTTCGGGGTCGAAATCTTGATATAATTTTTTCGGGGTCGAAATCTTGATATACGTAAAATACAATTTTTTCGGGGTCGAAATCTTGATATAATTTTTTCGGGGTCGAAATCTTGATATACGTAAAATACAATTTTTTCGGGGTCGAAATCTTGATATACGTAAAATACAATTTTTTCGGGGTCGAAATCTTGATATAATTTTTTCGGGGTCGAAATCTTGATATACGTAAAATTAAATTTTTTCGGGGTCGAAATCTTGATATAATTTTTTCGGGGTCGAAATCTTGATATACGTAAAATACAATTTTTTCGGGGTCGAAATCTTGATATACGTAAAATACAATTTTTTCGGGGTCGAAATCTTGATATAATTTTTTCGGGGTCGAAATCTTGATATACGTAAAATACAATTTTTTCGGGGTCGAAATCTTGATATACGTAAAATACAATTTTTTCGGGGTCGAAATCTTGATATAATTTTTTCGGGGTCGAAATCTTGATATACGTAAAATACAATTTTTTCGGGGTCGAAATCTTGATATACGTAAAATACAATTTTTTCGGGGTCGAAATCTTGATATACGTAAAATACAATTTTTTCGGGGTCGAAATCTTGATATGATTTTTTCGGGGTCGAAATCTTGATATACGTAAAATACAATTTTTTCGGGGTCGAAATCTTGATATACTTTTTTCGGGGTCGAAATCTTGATATACGTAAAATACAATTTTTTCGGGGTCGAAATCTTGATATACGTAAAATACAATTTTTTCGGGGTCGAAATCTTGATATAATTTTTTCGGGGTAGAAATCTCGATTTATTAAAAATTAAATTTTTTCGGGGTCGAAATCTTGATATAATTTTTTCGGGGTCGAAATCTTGATATACGTAAAATTAAATTTTTTCGGGGTCGAAATCTTGATATAATTTTTTCGGGGTCGAAATCTTGATATACGTAAAATACAATTTTTTCGGGGTCGAAATCTTGATATAATTTTTTCGGGGTCGAAATCTTGATATACGTAAAATACAATTTTTTCGGGGTCGAAATCTTGATATAATTTTTTCGGGGTCGAAATCTTGATATACGTAAAATACAATTTTTTCGGGGTCGAAATCTTGATATACGTAAAATACAATTTTTTCGGGGTCGAAATCTTGATATACGTAAAATACAATTTTTTCGGGGTCGAAATCTTGATATAATTTTTTCGGGGTCGAAATCTTGATATACGTAAAATTAAATTTTTTCGGGGTCGAAATCTTGATATAATTTTTTCGGGGTCGAAATCTTGATATACGTAAAATACAATTTTTTCGGGGTCGAAATCTTGATATACGTAAAATACAATTTTTTCGGGGTCGAAATCTTGATATACGTAAAATACAATTTTTTCGGGGTCGAAATCTTGATATAATTTTTTCGGGGTCGAAATCTTGATATACGTAAAATACAATTTTTTCGGGGTCGAAATCTTGATATAATTTTTTCGGGGTCGAAATCTTGATATACGTAAAATACAATTTTTTCGGGGTCGAAATCTTGATATACGTAAAATACAATTTTTTCGGGGTCGAAATCTTGATATAATTTTTTCGGGGTCGAAATCTTGATATACGTAAAATTAAATTTTTTCGGGGTCGAAATCTTGATATAATTTTTTCGGGGTCGAAATCTTGATATACGTAAAATACAATTTTTTCGGGGTCGAAATCTTGATATACGTAAAATACAATTTTTTCGGGGTCGAAATCTTGATATACGTAAAATACAATTTTTTCGGGGTCGAAATCTTGATATAATTTTTTCGGGGTCGAAATCTTGATATACGTAAAATTAAATTTTTTCGGGGTCGAAATCTTGATATAATTTTTTCGGGGTCGAAATCTTGATATACGTAAAATACAATTTTTTCGGGGTCGAAATCTTGATATACGTAAAATACAATTTTTTCGGGGTCGAAATCTTGATATACGTAAAATACAATTTTTTCGGGGTCGAAATCTTGATATAATTTTTTCGGGGTCGAAATCTTGATATACGTAAAATACAATTTTTTCGGGGTCGAAATCTTGATATAATTTTTTCGGGGTCGAAATCTTGATATACGTAAAATACAATTTTTTCGGGGTCGAAAACTTGATATAATTTTTTCGGGGTCGAAATCTTGATATACGTAAAATACAATTTTTTCGGGGTCGAAATCTTGATATAATTTTTTCGGGGTCGAAATCTTGATATACGTAAAATACAATTTTTTCGGGGTCGAAATCTTGATATACGTAAAATACAATTTTTTCGGGGTCGAAATCTTGATATAATTTTTTCGGGGTCGAAATCTTGATATACGTAAAATACAATTTTTTCGGGGTCGAAATCTTGATATACGTAAAATACAATTTTTTCGGGGTCGAAATCTTGATATAATTTTTTCGGGTTTGAAATCTTGATATACGTAAAATTAAATTTTTTCGGGGTCGAAATCTTGATATAATTTTTTCGGGGTCGAAATCTTGATATACGTAAAATACAATTTTTTCGGGGTCGAAATCTTGATATACGTAAAATACAATTTTTTCGGGGTCGAAATCTTGATATAATTTTTTCGGGGTCGAAATCTTGATATACGTAAAATACAATTTTTTCGGGGTCGAAATCTTGATATAATTTTTTCGGGGTCGAAATCTTGATATAATTTTTTCGGGGTCGAAATCTTGATATACGTAAAATACAATTTTTTCGGGGTCGAAATCTTGATATACGTAAAATACAATTTTTTCGGGGTCGAAATCTTGATATAATTTTTTCGGGGTCGAAATCTTGATATACGTAAAATACAATTTTTTCGGGGTCGAAATCTTGATATACTTTTTTCGGGGTCGAAATCTTGATATACGTAAAATACAATTTTTTCGGGGTCGAAATCTTGATATACGTAAAATACAATTTTTTCGGGGTCGAAATCTTGATATAATTTTTTCGGGGTAGAAATCTCGATTTATTAAAAATTAAATTTTTTCGGGGTCGAAATCTTGATATAATTTTTTCGGGGTCGAAATCTTGATATAATTTTTTCGGGGTCGAAATCTTGATATACGTAAAATACAATTTTTTCGGGGTCGAAATCTTGATATAATTTTTTCGGGGTCGAAATCTTGATATACGTAAAATACAATTTTTTCGGGGTCGAAATCTTGATATACGTAAAATACAATTTTTTCAGGGTCGAAATCTTGATATAATTTTTTCGGGGTCGAAATCTTGATATACGTAAAATACAATTTTTTCGGGGTCGAAATCTTGATATAATTTTTTCGGGGTCGAAATCTTGATATACGTAAAATTAAATTTTTTCGGGGTCGAAATCTTGATATAATTTTTTCGGGGTCGAAATCTTGATATACGTAAAATACAATTTTTTCGGGGTCGAAATCTTGATATAATTTTTTCGGGGTCGAAATCTTGATATACGTAAAATACAATTTTTTCGGGGTCGAAATCTTGATATAATTTTTTCGGGGTCGAAATCTTGATATACGTAAAATTAAATTTTTTCGGGGTCGAAATCTTGATATAATTTTTTCGGGGTCGAAATCTTGATATACGTAAAATACAATTTTTTCGGGGTCGAAATCTTGATATACGTAAAATACAATTTTTTCGGGGTCGAAATCTTGATATACGTAAAATACAATTTTTTCGGGGTCGAAATCTTGATATACGTAAAATACAATTTTTTCGGGGTCGAAATCTTGATATAATTTTTTCGGGGTCGAAATCTTGATATACGTAAAATACAATTTTTTCGGGGTCGAAATCTTGATATAATTTTTTCGGGGCCGAAATCTTGATATACGTAAAATTAAATTTTTTCGGGGTCGAAATCTTGATATAATTTTTTCGGGGTCGAAATCTTGATATACGTAAAATACAATTTTTTCGGGGTCGAAATCTTGATATACATAAAATACAATTTTTTCGGGGTCGAAATCTTGATATAATTTTTTCGGGGTCGAAATCTTGATATACGTAAAATACAATTTTTTCGGGGTCGAAATCTTGATATACGTAAAATACAATTTTTTCGGGGTCGAAATCTTGATATAATTTTTTCGGGGTCGAAATCTTGATATACGTAAAATACAATTTTTTCGGGGTCGAAACCTTGATATAATTTTTTCGGGGTCGAAATCTTGATATACGTAAAATACAATTTTTTCGGGGTCGAAATCTTGATATACGTAAAATACAATTTTTTCGGGGTCGAAATCTTGATATAATTTTTTCGGGGTCGAAATCTTGATATACGTAAAATACAATTTTTTCGGGGTCGAAATCTTGATATAATTTTTTCGGGGTCGAAATCTTGATATACGTAAAATTAAATTTTTTCGGGGTCGAAATCTTGATATAATTTTTTCGGGGTCGAAATCTTGATATACGTAAAATACAATTTTTTCGGGGTCGAAATCTTGATATACGTAAAATACAATTTTTTCGGGGTCGAAATCTTGATATACGTAAAATACAATTTTTTCGGGGTCGAAATCTTGATATACGTAAAATACAATTTTTTCGGGGTCGAAATCTTGATATAATTTTTTCGGGGTCGAAATCTTGATATACGTAAAATACAATTTTTTCGGGGTCGAAATCTTGATATACGTAAAATACAATTTTTTCGGGGTCGAAATCTTGATATACGTAAAATACAATTTTTTCGGGGTCGAAATCTTGATATACGTAAAATACAATTTTTTCGGGGTCGAAATCTTGATATAATTTTTTCGGGGTCGAAATCTTGATATACGTAAAATACAATTTTTTCGGGGTCGAAATCTTGATATACGTAAAATACAATTTTTTCGGGGTCGAAATCTTGATATAATTTTTTCGGGGTCGAAATCTTGATATACGTAAAATACAATTTTTTCGGGGTCGAAATCTTGATATAATTTTTTCGGGGTCGAAATCTTGATATACGTAAAATACAATTTTTTCGGGGTCGAAATCTTGATATACGTAAAATACAATTTTTTCGGGGTCGAAATCTTGATATACGTAAAATACAATTTTTTCGGGGTCGAAATCTTGATATAATTTTTTCGGGGTCGAAATCTTGATATACGTAAAATTAAATTTTTTCGGGGTCGAAATCTTGATATAATTTTTTCGGGGTCGAAATCTTGATATACGTAAAATACAATTTTTTCGGGGTCGAAATCTTCATATACGTAAAATACAATTTTTTCGGGGTCGAAATCTTGATATACGTAAAATACAATTTTTTCGGGGTCGAAATCTTGATATAATTTTTTCGGGGTCGAAATCTTGATATACGTAAAATACAATTTTTTCGGGGTCGAAATCTTGATATAATTTTTTCGGGGTCGAAATCTTGATATACGTAAAATTAAATTTTTTCGGGGTCGAAATCTTGATATAATTTTTTCGGGGTCGAAATCTTGATATACGTAAAATACAATTTTTTCGGGGTCGAAATCTTGATATACGTAAAATACAATTTTTTCGGGGTCGAAATCTTGATATAATTTTTTCGGGGTCGAAATCTTGATATACGTAAAATACAATTTTTTCGGGGTCGAAATCTTGATATACGTAAAATACAATTTTTTCGGGGTCGAAATCTTGATATAATTTTTTCGGGGTCGAAATCTTGATATACGTAAAATACAATTTTTTCGGGGTCGAAATCTTGATATAATTTTTTCGGGGTCGAAATCTTGATATACGTAAAATACAATTTTTTCGGGGTCGAAATCTTGATATACGTAAAATACAATTTTTTCGGGGTCGAAATCTTGATATAATTTTTTCGGGGTCGAAATCTTGATATACGTAAAATACAATTTTTTCGGGGTCGAAATCTTGATATACGTAAAATACAATTTTTTCGGGGTCGAAATCTTGATATAATTTTTTCGGGGTCGAAATCTTGATATACGTAAAATTAAATTTTTTCGGGGTCGAAATCTTGATATAATTTTTTCGGGGTCGAAATCTTGATATACGTAAAATTCAATTTTTTCGGGGTCGAAATCTTGATATACGTAAAATACAATTTTTTCGGGGTCGAAATCTTGATATACGTAAAATACAATTTTTTCGGGGTCGAAATCTTGATATAATTTTTTCGGGGTCGAAATCTTGATATACGTAAAATACAATTTTTTCGGGGTCGAAATCTTGATATACTTTTTTCGGGGTCGAAATCTTGATATACGTAAAATACAATTTTTTCGGGGTCGAAATCTTGATATACGTAAAATACAATTTTTTCGGGGTCGAAATCTTGATATAATTTTTTCGGGGTAGAAATCTCGATTTATTAAAAATTAAATTTTTTCGGGGTCGAAATCTTGATATAATTTTTTCGGGGTCGAAATCTTGATATACGTAAAATTAAATTTTTTCGGGGTCGAAATCTTGATATAATTTTTTCGGGGTCGAAATCTTGATATACGTAAAATACAATTTTTTCGGGGTCGAAATCTTGATATAATTTTTTCGGGGTCGAAATCTTGATATACGTAAAATACAATTTTTTCGGGGTCGAAATCTTGATATACGTAAAATACAATTTTTTCGGGGTCGAAATCTTGATATAATTTTTTCGGGGTCGAAATCTTGATATACGTAAAATACAATTTTTTCGGGGTCGAAATCTTGATATAATTTTTTCGGGGTCGAAATCTTGATATACGTAAAATACAATTTTTTCGGGGTCGAAATCTTGATATAATTTTTTCGGGGTCGAAATCTTGATATACGTAAAATACAATTTTTTCGGGGTCGAAATCTTGATATAATTTTTTCGGGGTCGAAATCTTGATATACGTAAAATACAATTTTTTCGGGGTCGAAATCTTGATATAATTTTTTCGGGGTCGAAATCTTGATATACGTAAAATTAAATTTTTTCGGGGTCGAAATCTTGATATAATTTTTTCGGGGTCGAAATCTTGATATACGTAAAATACAATTTTTTCGGGGTCGAAATCTTGATATACGTAAAATACAATTTTTTCGGGGTCGAAATCTTGATATACGTAAAATACAATTTTTTCGGGGTCGAAATCTTGATATACGTAAAATACAATTTTTTCGGGGTCGAAATCTTGATATAATTTTTTCGGGGTCGAAATCTTGATATACGTAAAATACAATTTTTTCGGGGTCGAAATCTTGATATAATTTTTTCGGGGCCGAAATCTTGATATACGTAAAATTAAATTTTTTCGGGGTCGAAATCTTGATATAATTTTTTCGGGGTCGAAATCTTGATATACGTAAAATACAATTTTTTCGGGGTCGAAATCTTGATATACATAAAATACAATTTTTTCGGGGTCGAAATCTTGATATAATTTTTTCGGGGTCGAAATCTTGATATACGTAAAATACAATTTTTTCGGGGTCGAAATCTTGATATACGTAAAATACAATTTTTTCGGGGTCGAAATCTTGATATAATTTTTTCGGGGTCGAAATCTTGATATACGTAAAATACAATTTTTTCGGGGTCGAAATCTTGATATAATTTTTTCGGGGTCGAAATCTTGATATACGTAAAATACAATTTTTTCGGGGTCGAAATCTTGATATACGTAAAATACAATTTTTTCGGGGTCGAAATCTTGATATAATTTTTTCGGGGTCGAAATCTTGATATACGTAAAATACAATTTTTTCGGGGTCGAAATCTTGATATAATTTTTTCGGGGTCGAAATCTTGATATACGTAAAATTAAATTTTTTCGGGGTCGAAATCTTGATATAATTTTTTCGGGGTCGAAATCTTGATATACGTAAAATACAATTTTTTCGGGGTCGAAATCTTGATATACGTAAAATACAATTTTTTCGGGGTCGAAATCTTGATATACGTAAAATACAATTTTTTCGGGGTCGAAATCTTGATATAATTTTTTCGGGGTCGAAATCTTGATATACGTAAAATACAATTTTTTCGGGGTCGAAATCTTGATATACGTAAAATACAATTTTTTCGGGGTCGAAATCTTGATATACGTAAAATACAATTTTTTCGGGGTCGAAATCTTGATATAATTTTTTCGGGGTCGAAATCTTGATATACGTAAAATACAATTTTTTCGGGGTCGAAATCTTGATATACGTAAAATACAGTTTTTTCGGGGTCAAAATCTTGATATAATTTTTTCGGGGTCGAAATCTTGATATACGTAAAATACAATTTTTTCGGGGTCGAAATCTTGATATAATTTTTTCGGGGTCGAAATCTTGATATACGTAAAATACAATTTTTTCGGGGTCGAAATCTTGATATACGTAAAATACAATTTTTTCGGGGTCGAAATCTTGATATACGTAAAATACAATTTTTTCGGGGTCGAAATCTTGATATAATTTTTTCGGGGTCGAAATCTTGATATACGTAAAATTAAATTTTTTCGGGGTCGAAATCTTGATATAATTTTTTCGGGGTCGAAATCTTAATATACGTAAAATACAATTTTTTCGGGGTCGAAATCTTGATATACGTAAAATACAATTTTTTCGGGGTCGAAATCTTGATATAATTTTTTCGGGGTCGAAATCTTGATATACGTAAAATACAATTTTTTCGGGGTCGAAATCTTGATATAATTTTTTCGGGGTCGAAATCTTGATATACGTAAAATACAATTTTTTCGGGGTCGAAATCTTGATATACGTAAAATACAATTTTTTCGGGGTCGAAATCTTGATATAATTTTTTCGGGGTCGAAATCTTGATATACGTAAAATACAATTTTTTCGGGGTCGAAATCTTGATATACGTAAAATACAATTTTTTCGGGGTCGAAATCTTGATATACGTAAAATACAATTTTTTCGGGGTCGAAATCTTGATATAATTTTTTCGGGGTCGAAATCTTGATATACGTAAAATACAATTTTTTCGGGGTCGAAATCTTGATATACGTAAAATACAGTTTTTTCGGGGTCAAAATCTTGATATAATTTTTTCGGGGTCGAAATCTTGATATACGTAAAATACAATTTTTTCGGGGTCGAAATCTTGATATAATTTTTTCGGGGTCGAAATCTTGATATACGTAAAATACAATTTTTTCGGGGTCGAAATCTTGATATACGTAAAATACAATTTTTTCGGGGTCGAAATCTTGATATACGTAAAATACAATTTTTTCGGGGTCGAAATCTTGATATAATTTTTTCGGGGTCGAAATCTTGATATACGTAAAATTAAATTTTTTCGGGGTCGAAATCTTGATATAATTTTTTCGGGGTCGAAATCTTAATATACGTAAAATACAATTTTTTCGGGGTCGAAATCTTGATATACGTAAAATACAATTTTTTCGGGGTCGAAATCTTGATATACGTAAAATACAATTTTTTCGGGGTCGAAATCTTGATATAATTTTTTCGGGGTCGAAATCTTGATATACGTAAAATACAATTTTTTCGGGGTCGAAATCTTGATATAATTTTTTCGAGGTCGAAATCTTGATATACGTAAAATTAAATTTTTTCAGGGTCGAAATCTTGATATAATTTTTTCGGGGTCGAAATCTTGATATACGTAAAATACAATTTTTTCGGGGTCGAAATCTTGATATACGTAAAATACAATTTTTTCGGGGTCGAAATCTTGATATAATTTTTTCGGGGTCGAAATCTTGATATACGTAAAATACAATTTTTTCGGGGTCGAAATCTTGATATACGTAAAATACAATTTTTTCGGGGTCGAAATCTTGATATAATTTTTTCGGGGTCGAAATCTTGATATACGTAAAATACAATTTTTTCGGGGTCGAAATCTTGATATAATTTTTTCGGGGTCGAAATCTTGATATACGTAAAATACAATTTTTTCGGGGTCGAAATCTTGATATACGTAAAATACAATTTTTTCGGGGTCGAAATCTTGATATAATTTTTTCGGGGTCGAAATCTTGATATACGTAAAATTAAATTTTTTCGGGGTCGAAATCTTGATATAATTTTTTCGGGGTCGAAATCTTGATATACGTAAAATACAATTTTTTCGGGGTCGAAATCTTGATATACGTAAAATACAATTTTTTCGGGGTCGAAATCTTGATATAATTTTTTCGGGGTCGAAATCTTGATATACGTAAAATACAATTTTTTCGGGGTCGAAATCTTGATATACGTAAAATACAATTTTTTCGGGGTCGAAATCTTGATATAATTTTTTCGGGGTCGAAATCTTGATATACGTAAAATACAATTTTTTCGGGGTCGAAATCTTGATATACTTTTTTCGGGGTCGAAATCTTGATATACGTAAAATACAATTTTTTCGGGGTCGAAATCTTGATATAATTTTTTCGGGGTAGAAATCTCGATTTATTAAAAATTAAATTTTTTCGGGGTCGAAATCTTGATATAATTTTTTCGGGGTCGAAATCTTGATATACGTAAAATTAAATTTTTTCGGGGTCGAAATCTTGATATAATTTTTTCGGGGTCGAAATCTTGATATACGTAAAATACAATTTTTTCGGGGTCGAAATCTTGATATAATTTTTTCGGGGTCGAAATCTTGATATACGTAAAATACAATTTTTTCGGGGTCGAAATCTTGATATAATTTTTTCGGGGTCGAAATCTTGATATACGTAAAATACAATTTTTTCGGGGTCGAAATCTTGATATAATTTTTTCGGGGTCGAAATCTTGATATACGTAAAATACAATTTTTTCGGGGTCGAAATCTTGATATAATTTTTTCGGGGTCGAAATCTTGATATACGTAAAATACAATTTTTTCGGGGTCGAAATCTTGATATAATTTTTTCGGGGTCGAAATCTTGATATATTAAAAATTAAATTTTTTTCGGGGTCGAAATCTCGATATATTAAAAATTAAATTTTTTTCGGGGTCGAAATCTCGATTTATTAAAAATTAAATTTTTTCGGGGTCGAAATCTTGATATACGTAAAATACAATTTTTTCGGGGTCGAAATCTTGATATACGTAAAATACAATTTTTTCGGGGTCGAAATCTTGATATAATTTTTTCGGGGTCGAAATCTTGATATACGTAAAATTAAATTTTTTCGGGATCGAAATCTTGATATACTTTTTTCGGGGTCGAAATCTTGATATACGTAAAATACAATTTTTTCGGGGTCGAAATCTTGATATACATAAAATACAATTTTTTCGGGGTCAAAATCTTGATATAATTTTTTCGGGGTCGAAATCTTGATATACGTAAAATACAATTTTTTCGGGGTCGAAATCTTGATATACGTAAAATACAATTTTTTCGGGGTCGAAATCTTGATATAATTTTTTCGGGGTCGAAATCTTGATATACGTAAAATACAATTTTTTCGGGGTCGAAATCTTGATATAATTTTTTCGGGGTCGAAATCTTGATATACGTAAAATACAATTTTTTCGGGGTCGAAATCTTGATATAATTTTTTCGGGGTCGAAATCTTGATATACGTAAAATACAATTTTTTCGGGGTCGAAATCTTGATATACGTAAAATACAATTTTTTCGGGGTCGAAATCTTGATATAATTTTTTCGGGGTCGAAATCTTGATATACGTAAAATACAATTTTTTCGGGGTCGAAATCTTGATATACGTAAAATACAATTTTTTCGGGGTCGAAATCTTGATATAATTTTTTCGGGGTCGAAATCTTGATATACGTAAAATTAAATTTTTTCGGGGTCGAAATCTTGATATAATTTTTTCGGGGTCGAAATCTTGATATACGTAAAATACAATTTTTTCGGGGTCGAAATCTTGATATAATTTTTTCGGGGTCGAAATCTTGATATACGTAAAATACAATTTTTTCGGGGTCGAAATCTTGATATACGTAAAATACAATTTTTTCGGGGTCGAAATCTTGATATACGTAAAATACAATTTTTTCGGGGTCGAAATCTTGATATAATTTTTTCGGGGTCGAAATCTTGATATACGTAAAATACAATTTTTTCGGGGTCGAAATCTTGATATAATTTTTTCGGGGTCGAAATCTTGATATACGTAAAATACAATTTTTTCGGGGTCGAAATCTTGATATAATTTTTTCGGGGTCGAAATCTTGATATACGTAAAATACAATTTTTTCGGGGTCGAAATCTTGATATACGTAAAATACAATTTTTTCGGGGTCGAAATCTTGATATAATTTTTTCGGGGTCGAAATCTTGATATATTAAAAATTAAATTTTTTTCGGGGTCGAAATCTTGATATAATTTTTTCGGGGTCGAAATCTTGATATACGTAAAATACAATTTTTTCGGGGTCGAAATCTTGATATAATTTTTTCGGGGTCGAAATCTTGATATACGTAAAATACAATTTTTTCGGGGTCGAAATCTTGATATAATTTTTTCGGGGTCGAAATCTTGATATACGTAAAATACAATTTTTTCGGGGTCGAAATCTTGATATAATTTTTTCGGGGTCGAAATCTTGATATACGTAAAATACAATTTTTTCGGGGTCGAAATCTTGATATAATTTTTTCGGGGTCGAAATCTTGATATATTAAAAATTAAATTTTTTTCGGGGTCGAAATCTTGATATAATTTTTTCGGGGTCGAAATCTTGATATACGTAAAATACAATTTTTTCGGGGTCGAAATCTTGATATAATTTTTTCGGGGTCGAAATCTTGATATACGTAAAATACAATTTTTTCGGGGTCGAAATCTTGATATAATTTTTTCGGGGTCGAAATCTTGATATATTAAAAATTAAATTTTTTTCGGGGTCGAAATCTTGATATAATTTTTTCGGGGTCGAAATCTTGATATACGTAAAATACAATTTTTTCGGGGTCGAAATCTTGATATACGTAAAATACAATTTTTTCGGGGTCGAAATCTTGATATAATTTTTTCGGGGTCGAAATCTTGATATAATTTTTTCGGGGTCGAAATCTTGATATACGTAAAATACAATTTTTTCGGGGTCGAAATCTTGATATACGTAAAATACAATTTTTTCGGGGTCGAAATCTTGATATAATTTTTTCGGGGTCGAAATCTTGATATACGTAAAATACAATTTTTTCGGGGTCGAAATCTTGATATAATTTTTTCGGGGTCGAAATCTTGATATACGTAAAATACAATTTTTTCGGGGTCGAAATCTTGATATACGTAAAATACAATTTTTTCGGGGTCGAAATCTTGATATAATTTTTTCGGGGTCGAAATCTTGATATATTAAAAATTAAATTTTTTTCGGGGTCGAAATCTTGATATAATTTTTTCGGGGTCGAAATCTTGATATACGTAAAATACAATTTTTTCGGGGTCGAAATCTTGATATAATTTTTTCGGGGTCGAAATCTTGATATACGTAAAATACAATTTTTTCGGGGTCGAAATCTTGATATAATTTTTTCGGGGTCGAAATCTTGATATACGTAAAATACAATTTTTTCGGGGTCGAAATCTTGATATATTTTTTTCGGGGTCGAAATCTTGATATACGTAAAATACAATTTTTTCGGGGTCGAAATCTTGATATACGTAAAATACAATTTTTTCGGGGTCGAAATCTTGATATAATTTTTTCGGGGTCGAAATCTTGATATACGTAAAATACAATTTTTTCGGGGTCGAAATCTTGATATAATTTTTTCGGGGTCGAAATCTTGATATACGTAAAATACAATTTTTTCGGGGTCGAAATCTTGATATAATTTTTTCGGGGTCGAAATCTTGATATACGTAAAATACAATTTTTTCGGGGTCGAAATCTTGATATAATTTTTTCGGGGTCGAAATCTTGATATACGTAAAATACAATTTTTTCGGGGTCGAAATCTTGATATAATTTTTTCGGGGTCGAAATCTTGATATATTAAAAATTAAATTTTTTTCGGGGTCGAAATCTTGATATAATTTTTTCGGGGTCGAAATCTTGATATACGTAAAATACAATTTTTTCGGGGTCGAAATCTTGATATAATTTTTTCGGGGTCGAAATCTTGATATACGTAAAATACAATTTTTTCGGGGTCGAAATCTTGATATAATTTTTTCGGGGTCGAAATCTTGATATACGTAAAATACAATTTTTTCGGGGTCGAAATCTTGATATAATTTTTTCGGGGTCGAAATCTTGATATATTAAAAATTAAATTTTTTTCGGGGTCGAAATCTTGATATAATTTTTTCGGGGTCGAAATCTTGATATACGTAAAATACAATTTTTTCGGGGTCGAAATCTTGATATAATTTTTTCGGGGTCGAAATCTTGATATACGTAAAATACAATTTTTTCGGGGTCGAAATCTTGATATAATTTTTTCGGGGTCGAAATCTTGATATACGTAAAATACAATTTTTTCGGGGTCGAAATCTTGATATAATTTTTTCGGGGTCGAAATCTTGATATACGTAAAATACAATTTTTTCGGGGTCGAAATCTTGATATAATTTTTTCGGGGTCGAAATCTTGATATATTAAAAATTAAATTTTTTTCGGGGTCGAAATCTTGATATAATTTTTTCGGGGTCGAAATCTTGATATACGTAAAATACAATTTTTTCGGGGTCGAAATCTTGATATACGTAAAATACAATTTTTTCGGGGTCGAAATCTTGATATAATTTTTTCGGGGTCGAAATCTTGATATACGTAAAATACAATTTTTTCGGGGTCGAAATCTTGATATACGTAAAATACAATTTTTTCGGGGTCGAAATCTTGATATAATTTTTTCGGGGTCGAAATCTTGATATACGTAAAATACAATTTTTTCGGGGTCGAAATCTTGATATAATTTTTTCGGGGTCGAAATCTTGATATACGTAAAATACAATTTTTTCGGGGTCGAAATCTTGATATACGTAAAATACAATTTTTTCGGGGTCGAAATCTTGATATAATTTTTTCGGGGTCGAAATCTTGATATATTAAAAATTAAATTTTTTTCGGGGTCGAAATCTTGATATAATTTTTTCGGGGTCGAAATCTTGATATACGTAAAATACAATTTTTTCGGGGTCGAAATCTTGATATAATTTTTTCGGGGTCGAAATCTTGATATACGTAAAATACAATTTTTTCGGGGTCGAAATCTTGATATAATTTTTTCGGGGTCGAAATCTTGATATACGTAAAATACAATTTTTTCGGGGTCGAAATCTTGATATAATTTTTTCGGGGTCGAAATCTTGATATACGTAAAATACAATTTTTTCGGGGTCGAAATCTTGATATACGTAAAATACAATTTTTTCGGGGTCGAAATCTTGATATAATTTTTTCGGGGTCGAAATCTTGATATACGTAAAATACAATTTTTTCGGGGTCGAAATCTTGATATAATTTTTTCGGGGTCGAAATCTTGATATACGTAAAATACAATTTTTTCGGGGTCGAAATCTTGATATACGTAAAATACAATTTTTTCGGGGTCGAAATCTTGATATAATTTTTTCGGGGTCGAAATCTTGATATATTAAAAATTAAATTTTTTTCGGGGTCGAAATCTTGATATAATTTTTTCGGGGTCGAAATCTTGATATACGTAAAATACAATTTTTTCGGGGTCGAAATCTTGATATAATTTTTTCGGGGTCGAAATCTTGATATACGTAAAATACAATTTTTTCGGGGTCGAAATCTTGATATAATTTTTTCGGGGTCGAAATCTTGATATACGTAAAATACAATTTTTTCGGGGTCGAAATCTTGATATAATTTTTTCGGGGTCGAAATCTTGATATACGTAAAATACAATTTTTTCGGGGTCGAAATCTTGATATAATTTTTTCGGGGTCGAAATCTTGATATACGTAAAATACAATTTTTTCGGGGTCGAAATCTTGATATAATTTTTTCGGGGTCGAAATCTTGATATACGTAAAATACAATTTTTTCGGGGTCGAAATCTTGATATAATTTTTTCGGGGTCGAAATCTTGATATACGTAAAATACAAATTTTTCGGGGTCGAAATCTTGATATACGTAAAATACAATTTTTTCGGGGTCGAAATCTTGATATATTAAAAATTAAATTTTTTTCGGGGTCGAAATCTTGATATAATTTTTTCGGGGTCGAAATCTTGATAT
This sequence comes from Ganaspis brasiliensis, assembly GCA_037103525.1. Lineage (NCBI taxonomy): Eukaryota > Metazoa > Arthropoda > Insecta > Hymenoptera > Figitidae > Ganaspis > Ganaspis brasiliensis. Next base: position 158,348 of record JAZKLR010000589.1, on the reverse strand, counting down.
ACGTAAAATACAATTTTTTCGGGGTCGAAATCTTGATATAATTTTTTCGGGGTCGAAATCTTGATATACGTAAAATACAATTTTTTCGGGGTCGAAATCTTGATATAATTTTTTCGGGGTCGAAATCTTGATATACGTAAAATACAATTTTTTCGGGGTCGAAATCTTGATATACGTAAAATACAATTTTTTCGGGGTCGAAATCTTGATATAATTTTTTCGGGGTCGAAATCTTGATATACGTAAAATACAATTTTTTCGGGGTCGAAATCTTGATATAATTTTTTCGGGGTCGAAATCTTGATTTAATTTTTTCGGGGTCGAAAAGTGGATGGACTTGTCTTATGAAAAATTTTCGGGGTCGAAATCTTGATATATTACAAATTAAATTTTTCGGGGTCGAAATCTTGAAATACATATGATATAATTTTTTCGGGGGTCGAAATCTTCTTTTCATGATGTTATCGTTTTTCTTTAATAACTCGAAAAGTATTATAGATAGAAAAAAATGGTAAAGGACAAAATTGTTCAAAAAAAAAAAATAAATCAAAAACTTGCCTTGCGCGGTATGTACAATTGATTGGTTTCAAGATAATAATAAAAACAAATTTAAAAACGCATTTTCTCGAAAACGGCTCGATAGATACACGGAAAAATTTGATATGTTATGTAGGACAATGTCCTCTATCAACTCCAATTGGTTTCATTTTAATAGCTCACGGACCCCACGACATTACGGGGGTGCTTCAACTTTAACTTTGGCATATTTTTTACCTTGACTAGGGGGGTGGGGGTGCTTCAACTTTAACTTTGGCATATTTTTTACCTTGACTAGGGGGGTGGGGGTGCTTCAACTTTAACTTTGGCATATTTTTGACCTTGACTAGGGGGGTGGGGGTGCTTCAACTTTAACTTTGGCATATTTTTTACCTTGACTAGGGGGGTGGGGGTGCTTCAACTTTAACTTTGGCATATTTTTGACCTTGACTAGGCGGGTGGGGGTGCTTCAACTTTAACTTTGGCATATTTTTTACCTTGACTAGGGGGGTGGGGGTGCTTCAACTTTAACTTTGGCATATTTTTTACCTTGACTAGGGGGGTGAGGGTGCTTCAACTTTAACTTTGGCATATTTTTTACCTTGACTAGGGGGGTGGGGGTGCTTCAACTTTAACTTTGGCATATTTTTTACCTTGACTAGGGGGGTGGGGGTGCTTCAACTTTAACTTTGGCATATTTTTTACCTTGACTAGGGGGGTGGGGGTGCTTCAACTTTAACTTTGGCATATTTTTTACCTTGACTAGGGGGGTGGGGGTGCTTCAACTTTAACTTTGGCATATTTTTTACCTTGACTAGGGGGGTGGGGGTGCTTCAACTTTAACTTTGGCATATTTTTGACCTTGACTAGGGGGGTGGGGGTGCTTCAACTTTAACTTTGGCATATTTTTTACCTTGACTAGGGGGGTGAGGGTGCTTCAACTTTAACTTTGGCATATTTTTTACCTTGACTAGGGGGGTGGGGGTGCTTCAACTTTAACTTTGGCATATTTTTTACCTTGACTAGGGGGGTGGGGGTGCTTCAACTTTAACTTTGGCATATTTTTTACCTTGACTAGGGGGGTGGGGGTGCTTCAACTTTAACTTTGGCATATTTTTTACCTTGACTAGGGGGGTGGGGGTGCTTCAACTTTAACTTTGGCATATTTTTGACCTTGACTAGGGGGGTGGGGGTGCTTCAACTTTAACTTTGGCATATTTTTTACCTTGACTAGGGGGGTGGGGGTGCTTCAACTTTAACTTTGGCATATTTTTTACCTTGACTAGGGGGGTGGGGGTGTTTCAACTTTAACTTTGGCATATTTTTTACCTTGACTAGGGGGGTGGGGGTGCTTCAACTTTAACTTTGGCATATTTTTTACCTTGACTAGGGGGGTGGGGGTGCTTCAACTTTAACTTTGGCATATTTTTTACCTTGACTAGGGGGGTGGGGGTGCTTCAACTTTAACTTTGGCATATTTTTGACCTTGACTAGGCGGGTGGGGGTGCTTCAACTTTAACTTTGGCATATTTTTTACCTTGACTAGGGGGGTGGGGGTGCTTCAACTTTAACTTTGGCATATTTTTTACCTTGACTAGGGGGGTGAGGGTGCTTCAACTTTAACTTTGGCATATTTTTTACCTTGACTAGGGGGGTGGGGGTGCTTCAACTTTAACTTTGGCATATTTTTTACCTTGACTAGGGGGGTGGGGGTGCTTCAACTTTAACTTTGGCATATTTTTTACCTTGACTAGGGGGGTGGGGGTGCTTCAACTTTAACTTTGGCATATTTTTTACCTTGACTAGGGGGGTGGGGGTGCTTCAACTTTAACCAAATAAAAAATTTTTAATCTTAATGATGATGTAAGTGAACATGGTTTTGATTGGTCGAATATTGAAATTTTACATAAAGAAAATAATGATTTTAAAAGATGGGTAGCTGAAATATTTTTTATTAAGAAAGAGGAAAAAAATTGTTGAAATAAAATAATGGATATTTCAAATTTTTATTATTCTTATAAAAATATTAATAAAAGTTTAATTTAAAACGAATATTGGCTTTGTATCAATTTTCTTATTTATAGAAATTTGAAATGTAATTAGAGAAATATTCCAATGTATGATTGTAATTATTATAAAGTTGAGTCTACTCTGGTCACAGTTTATTTTGACTTTCAATTAAGACTGAAGTCAAGTTATATTGAATAAAATTTTATAACATAAAAATATTAAAAATAATCATGATTTGAGTAGTTAATTGAGGTGAATATTTACAATAAAAAAGTTTTATTTTATTTAAATAGATTATTGGGAGCGTTAACAAATTACGTAACGTTTTTTTTAGGGAAAGGGGGAATAAAGCAGTTTGTTACGACCAGCAGAAAAAATAGTGCTAGTGTATGTAACGACGTGTTACATGGCGGAGGTGTGGGGGAGGGGTCAACATTTTCCGAAAAAAAAAACGTTACGTAATTTGTGAACGTTTCCTATTGTGTTTTTAATTGTGGATTATTGGCTAATTTACAAATATTTGATTTTTAGTTATTGTGACTATTGACTGGAGTAGATTTCACATGGTTAACGTGATTTGATTATAAATTGATATAAGTTCAAATAAATTGTTTACATTGTATTGATTATAATGAATTTTGAAAAATTTTATATTTTGTTTCTAAAGAAACTAAGTGAAAATTATGTCTATTTCATAGACATTTCACTTCCAAGTAAGCAAAATAATTTGCTTTCTCATAGAGGAAGCAATAAATTAATTATATATAATTATATTGTAAGGGGAGAGGGTAATAATTGGTAATCTAACCGTTTTGTATAATTAAAAGATATTTATTGAAAGATCCATCTGTACAGTTCGATGGTCCAAAACGGAACTGAACTTTAGTCCAGCGTTGCCAACTTAGTATGATTAAATTATAAGAGTGCCCTCTAACGAGCAGTGTCGTACAAAATAAAATGGCGCCTGGCGCAATACTTTGAATCTCACAATATATCATTATATATATAATTATATATAATATGTTATTAAAAAAAATAATTTTAAATGCAAAAGAATGAAAAATAAAAAATGAAAAAACATGAACTATTTTACGAATTTTTGATTAAATATAAACTTTATATACACTAAAACCTTTGAGGAGTCGCAGGCTCGGGGGTAGGGTGCACTCCTGACAGGTTCGCGAGAACAAAAGAAATTTAGAGAAATGCTATGCTGCCATCTCCCCGCTCCACCTCTTCATCCACGAATAATGTAAACAGAAACGTAAACAGAATACTCCTGACAAGGCGACTCCTCAAAGGTTTTAGTGTACACTGCAAAAACTGCTGTCTTCTAAGTATCTTCTTTTAAGACACAAGACATTAAGAAAGCGTCTTATGGTTATTTCAATCAATTTCATTGGTCAATAATTTTGAAAGACGCTTTCTCATTGGTTTAAAATTAAAACACCCTAAAACGTTTAAAAAGTGAGGACAAAAATGTCTTAATGTCTTTTGAGATAATGAATATGATTTTTGTATTCATTAAGTTGTATTTTTAGCATGGAAAAAAATTTGACAAAAAACGATTTTTTTCGTAGAAAAAAGGTGCTTAAAAAAATTTGATTGGGTGTTTTCAAAAATCCCTACACGGAAAAAAAAATACAACTGCATCAGTCAAACTTTTCTCCAGAATGGCTAAACATCTAGCCAAAAACGAACGAGCGATATTGCCAATATCATTGTTTTGGCGAAATTGAAAATCGCAGCTCAATTTTTTATATTAGGGAAAGTGTATTATTATTTTACATATTTGTAACTTTAAAAGAAAGATAATGGAATTCTTTGATTGAAATATTCTAAATGAATAGCTAGAAACTTGATTTTTATAAATAGTTAAAAAAAAGCAAATGAATATGTTTTAGCAATTATACTTAATTTTATAAAAAGTTATTTAAAATTGTGTTTATAAAGAGTCAGCGGCCAAGGGGCTCAATTGCAGAATACTCATCTGATCTCATTTCATCTTATCTCACTGCTTTTTAAAATTTTAATTGTTTTGACAATTTCAGCTTTAAATATTCTCGTGGTTAGGTGATGGTTACTTTTCTTTTATCACATAATAAATATTGAAATTTTTATTAAAACATTACCCACACAGCACCAGAAATTCCCTAAATTTCCCCTGAATATTGGTCCACATTTCCCGAATATTCGAACCTAATATTCAGGGAAGTTTCGTGGAAGCATCAAAATGTTCGCCATAAAGAAAATTGGACGCTAAATTTCCCTGAAAATGTATTTCTAATTTTCAGGGAATTTCCGCATCTGATATTCCTAGAATATTCAGGGAAAGTTAAAAAAATTTCCAAAATTTTTTTGATCTGGCAATTGATAAAAATTGTATGTCATATTTGGCACCCGTAGGATTCTAGAACATTAAAAACTACTGCGCAGCCGTAAGTGTCACAGAAACCAAGTTCGACCATTGCGCATCATGTACAAAAGATTTACGAATACTGTGAATATTGAAGGAATATTAGATGCGGAAATTCCCTGAAAATTAGAAATACATTTTCAGGGAAATTTAGCGTCCAATATTCTTTATGGCGGACATTTTGATGCTTCCACGAAACTTTCCTGAATATTAGGTTCGAATATTCAGGAAATGTGGACCAATATTCAGGGGAAATTCAGGGAATTTCTGGTGCTGTGTGGATATATAATTAATAAAAGTGTTATAATTATCTTTACCGAAATACTGTGAAATGATAGTGACGTATAAATAGGAATGAAGAAGGACTGATGTGAATACGAATAAATATAATCTGACAAAATTATAATTCTCTATTTGTATTTCTATTTTTAAAATAATAAATAAATTTAAATATGTATTTAGTTTTGTCATTAATAGGTATGTAATTTAAGTTTAAATTGATATGATTTTCATTTAAATTCATTTTATTAAAAGTAGGGTTATTAAAATTTTAAATAAACTTGATAAGTTTTCAATACCACAATATATATTATTTAATAAAAGTATTTTTAAGGTTCAAAAATTGAATTTTAAATTTCCGTTTTACGTTTTCCTTTTCGTTATGTACCTATTTAAAAATTCAAAAGAAACTTATTATATACAAAACATAACGTATGTACTTAAACCTAAATTAAATTTATCAATAAAATGAAATATAATAATTTTTTAGTTTTAAATATTTTATTATTGTTATTTTTTAAAATTAAATCATATATGATTTGTTGATTACAGAGTTGATAACACTTTTATGTTTGTAAATAAAAAATATAGGTTATTTTAATAAACTTTAAAATAATAGAAGCCATTTATCGCTTTATGAAAATAATATTAATTTAGATTCTAATTAATAATTATTATCAATTGATAAAACTAAATATATCTAGATGTATTTATTGTTTATTCAAGAAATGCACAATTATAATTTTATTAACTTATTTCTCTTTGTTTATATTTCTATTATAAGGTTAAATAAAAATAACCACGAGAATGTTTAAATCTGAAACTGTCAGTTTTTGACTGTTTTTTTTCGGAGATATTCACTATAGCCAAATCACTAAAGTTTATATCAAGAAGTTGACTATACCTACAGCTGACCTAAAGTTGCATTTTGCTGATATATTTAAACAGTTTTTCTATTTTGGTTATTTAAGAGGAATACCTAATTTACTAAAATCCGAAATTTCGAATTTCAGCAATAACAAAATAAGTGCCAATTTATCAAAACAGTTTACTGAAAACAGCAAAATTATTTATACAAATTAGGAGTACATTTTCTTATTATAGATTCATTTCCAAATTCGGTGGTTCACCATGCTAGTTTTTTTTCCGTGTATGTCCAAATTTAGATATTCATGAGCTTAATAAGTCATCCAAATTTTATTAAAATCCGTTAAAGGGTTTTCGAGACTGAATCAGTCTTGAAACGTCAAAATTTGTTTTTTTTTCAATTTTGCCATGTGTTGTCCTTATTGGTCGTTATACTTTTTAAAATTAAATATTAAAGGACGTAAAAGCTCTTAATGAAATAATTGATAGAGGAACATAACATGTAAGTTTATGCATAATTTGATGATAAATCAAATGTGGTAAATATGAAAATAGTTGTAAAAAAATTATTTTTTAATCCAGTTAAGAGTAGTAAAAGTAGATGACTGCAATTAAATAAAAAAGTTTTACAGGGTGTCTACAGCAACATGATTTTCAAATTCCCTGCAAATTCCTGGTTTTCCCGGATCTAAAATCACATTTTTCATGGATAATAAGAAATATTAAGCAGATTGGGCAGAAAAAGTCAATACACGTCTTTCTTAATTAGAAAAATATAATATAATTTATTTTATGAACTAATCAGTCGACAATTCAAAATCGAAGGTCCAAAATGACGGAATTTTTTTTTTTTCAAAATTACTCGGCTTTGTTTGAAATTTGTTACTCGTGGGTTTTGGAGATTGATGATTACGAATGAAGTCAGGTTTTTAAAATTCAAAATTAAGGATCCAACATGGCTTACATTTTTTTCAAAAATGCAGAGCTGCCAGCGGTTTTGCTGATTGCATATTGTGAAAAAAGTGACTTTAATTTTAAAAAGTGAGCTAATAGTGAGTTTTAAAGTGAAAAAAGTAAGTTCGTAATACATAAATTTTTAAAGTAAAATTGATCTTTGAAGAAAATAATTATAAAATGACAAAAATAGTTGAAATTTGAAGAAACAAAATAAAAGATTACAAAACTAATTAAAAATTAAGTAGAAAATTAAAAATTTGACGTCAATACATAATTAAACTAGCTGAAAATTTTGTTCATTTCATGAACATTTCGCTTCTAAGTAAGCAAAATAATTTGCTTCTTCACAAATGATTCAATAATTTAATAATATAAAAGTTAATTGAGAAAGTTATTAAAAAAGAATATTAAATACAGAAAAAAAGAAAAAACATTAATTATTTTACGAATTTTTAATCATATACAAAAGTTATATAGGTCAATCCATTCGTTTTGAGATAAGGGATATGATTTTTGTATTCCTTAAGTTGTATTTTTAACATGAAAAAAATTTTTGGCAAAGAACGATTTTTTTCGATGAATAAAGGTGCTCAAAAAAATTTAGTTAGGTATTTTCAAAAATCCCTGTGTCCAAATTTAAATATTCATGAGCTTAATTAGTCATTTAAATTTTATTGGAACCCGTTTAAGCGTTCTCAAAATATCCAGTACACAAAAAACGCTATACACACACAAATACATACATACACACACACACACATCTGGACATTTGCTTAGGAATGAAAATTTACGCTTTTTAGATGAAAATAAGTCGATTTAGACTATTTTTGGAAAATCGAAAATATTAACGATCACAAAGCTTCCTTTATGAGGAAGCAAAATGTAAGATAAATAATTGAATAATGACATGAATAGTTATAATTGGTGTAAATAATTAAAAGAATGAAAGATTGAAAAAAATAATTGAAATTTGAAAAAAATAAATGAAACTTTTAAAAAATAATTGGCAATTGGTGTAAAGTATTTAAAAATTATTGATAGATAAAAATAAAATTATGAAAGAAAATTGCTGAAATATAAAGAAAATAATTTAAATTCGTAGAAAAAAATTAAAAACTGTGTAATAAATTGAAAAAAAATATAAATAAAAAAATAAAGATAAAAATAAAATAAAAAATAAGTATATATAAAGTTAAAAAGAAAAGATTGTAAAAAATTATTGAAATTTGATGGAATTAATTTTCAAATGTTAAAACTAATAGAAATGAACAGAAAAAAATTGAAAAATGATAAAAATAATTTAAATTTGATGAAAATAATTGTATATAATAACAATAACAATAATAATAATCATTTTACTAATACAGTAAGTGAAGTGAGGGATTTTAAAGAAAATAAATAAAAGTGAGAAAAGTGAGTCACTGGCAGCCCTGAAAATGCTCAAATTCGCTTGAAATTTGTTACACTTTACTATTTTGAAAATGTAATAAATAAAATATAACGTATAACGTATAACTTCAGATTAGTAACCAGCGACATGAATTACCACCGAGTAACAAATTTAAAGTGAATTTGATCAATTTTGCAAAATATGTCTGCCTTATTGGACCCGTAATTTTGAAATTTAAAAATTTAACTTGAATTTTATAATTAGAGACCTCGAAAACCCTCGAGTAACAAGTTTTAACTTTATTCAAACGCTGGATTTTCGGAGCAGACGAAAGGGTTCAATTTTTAGAAATTCACGGATATACTTTTTTTACCCTGCAATTTCTGGGGTTTTTCCCAGGGGAACTAAAATACCGGCAAATTCCCGGTTTTCCCGGAATTCCCGGTGAGTAGACACCCTGAAGTTTTAATATTTTTTAAAAATCGAAGGTCTTTCATTGCATTTGCATTCAGAACATCTGTCAACTCAATACACAAGAACAACTTCCTGTCACTAAGCAACCTTTCATTCTATTGTTATTAAATTATATAGAACTAGAATGTAATTATTATTTTAAAAACTTTTAACACAATTATTATTAACAAATTTTACTATTTTCAATTACACTTTGCTTCTCTATAACAATGAATATGTACATAGACTCTGGCAATGTATACGAACTCTAGATAAGCAATTAAATATTTTAGAGGGTTTCGTAAAGATGAATATAAACAAAAATAAAAGAAATAAAAGTTGTTAGTGTAATCAAAGCATGTGTGGTAGAATATTTAAAACTGCAAATGGTACTTTACAAAAAAACATAACAATTATTGTTTTTCAGCCACTGAAAATCCAAACAACTTTTTTCAATGCCAATGTAATAAATTCTAAAAAAATTTACCTTGCTTCATAATGCAAAAGGTTATTTCTGGACTATTTCCTTGAAAAAATAAAGATTTTCCCTACCGAGTGAAGAAATGTAAATTTGTTAAATACTACGTTTTTTTATGTTTAAAGTAAACCATTAAAATTTATGATGAGACAGCTGTTAGGAGGAATTTTTTGAAAATGCAACTCTAGTATTTTTTTGGTTTCGTGAAAAAAAAACATTTTCATTTCTACATAAACATGATTTAAAGTTTTCCAAATTCACAGTTTTTAGGTTAACAATGATTATTTAAAATTTTGTGATGAGACGGCTCACAAAGGAAGATGTTTCTTTTAATAGGCAACTGTAGCATTTTTAGATTCGGAAAAAAAACCGCTTTTTGTGTTAGGTAAACAATGATTTGAATTTGTCAAATTTGACATTTGGAGGTTATAAATGGAAATTTTGCATAAATGGTACGGTAGAACGTCTCTAATTTTAACATTTTGGGAGGGCTTAAATTAATAAACGTTGGGCTCTTTGAGAAGAAAATTGTGGCGCAGTAAGTTTCTGCGCAAGATGTTGATAGGCATAAGAGTTTTGCCATTTATAAATGTCATGGTTTGGCTATATGGTGGGGTACTAGAATAGAAGAAACTTGAAATTATAGGACCTTAGAATTAGAGACGCCCTACTGTATGTCCGTTGTAATTAAGAGGTAGGAGTATTCAGAAGACCTGACTCAATTGTTTTTACTTCTCGGTAATGCAAAAAAGTACGATATACTTATAATTATAATTATGGGGATCAAGATTTTAGGCCATAAAATCTGCATCAAAATAAAAATAAATCATAAATGGAAAATAACATGTAAGTTTCTATATCATTTGATGACAAATCAAATGTGGTAAAAATGAAAACAGTTTTAAAAAAATTAGTTTTAAATTACCTTAAGTTCATCGAGTTAATTATTATATTAAAAACTTTTAAAACAATTATTATTAAAAAATTTTACTATTTTAAGTTACACTTTATTTCTCTAAAACAATAAATATATATATAGACTCTGGCAATGTTTATAAACTCTTATAGTACAAGATCCCACTGCAAGATATCTACCCCCATCTGATTTTTTAATAAAATGTGTTTAAAATGAAAGATCATAGTCAGAATAACACATAACGACCAGGTTGCCTATGAAAATCTGGCGGCATATGCCTAAAAGTGTGGGTGTTTCAACTGGCTTTTGGTTAATATTTACCCCCATATATTTGCGAAAAATTAATAATATAATATGAAAGAGTATTGAATACTGAATCAAAAAATATAGGGTTGCCAGATTTATACCTGCCGCAACCTCGGGTTGCCAGGCGTTTTTTGTGTAGTTTTTTGTTGATCACCTACGCCCATAATATTTTTTAATAATTTTTATACCAAATTAAAGACCATGTTTTTCTCTATTGAATAGATTAGGGTTGCCTGATGAAAAACATCCGCTATTAGGGGTTGCCAGCGTTTAAAAATATATGTATTAATTTTTTTGTATTAGCAGGAGAAAAAAAATCATTTGGCAACTTCACATATGGAAAAATAAAAGAAACAAACCAAATACGTTGCATGTTTGTGGAAGTTGATATATTTCATAAACATTTAACCTAAATGTAGCGAGAATAAAGATTTGTTTTTTGTGTAAAACTGATGATAAAATATTAGTATTTAATAATGAATCTGTGCAAAAAGTTTACTTTATGTCATTATTTCGCCAATAGAAAGGTTATAAATATCATTCGCAAAAACTGACAAGTGAGGATATAAAGAAACATGGTTATCATACACAGTGTTACTGAAAATTCGTAGTTTTAAAGAGAAAATATAAGGTAGAATTTAATAACTTTTGCGAAAAGGAAGTTGTTAGTATAAAAAAATTAATATATTTTTAAACGCTGGCAACCCCTAATAGCGGCTGTTTTTCATCAGGCAACCCTAATCTATTCAATAGAGAAAAACATGGTCTTTAATTTGGTATAAAAATTATTAAAAAATATTATGGGCGTAGGTGATCAACAAAAAACTACACAAAAAACGCCTGGCAACCCGAGGTTGCGGCAGGTATAAATCTGGCAACCCTATATTTTTTGATTCAGTATTCAATACTCTTTCATATTATATTATTAATTTTTCGCAAATATATGGGGGTAAATATTAACCAAAAGCAAGTTGAAACACCCACACTTTTAGGCATATGCGGCCAGATTTTCATAGGCAACCTGGTCGTTATGTGTTATTCTGACTATGATCTTTCATTTTAAACACATTTTATTAAAAAATCAGATGGGGGTAGATATCTTGCAGTGAGATCTTAGACTATTAATAATCAATTCTATATTTTAAACGGTTTCGTGAAGATAAATGTAAATAAAAATATGAGAAATGAAGGTAATGTTTTGTCGCTCTCCATTGTTGATAATAAAGAAAAGAGATTATTCGATCCGGAGGAGCAAAATTGAAAAGGTAACTAACACTAACACATTAAATAAATTCGAATTCAATAAATCTTGTTAGTGTAATCATAGCATTAATGGACAATAATTTAAAACTGCAGATGGTAACTTTAAAAAAAAATTATTGTTTCATATTAAAAATGTTATTGCTTGACTATTTCTTGGGAAAAATATAGATTTTCCCTGACGAACGAAAAAAATGTCAAATTGTTGAATAATACGTATTTTATGTTTAAAGTAAAACATTATATAATTTCTGATGAGACAGCTGTTAGGAGGAATTTGTTGAAAATGAAGCACTAGTAATTTTTTGGTTACGTGAAAAAAAAAGTTTTTTCATTTAAATATAATCAATAATAAAATTTTTCCAAATTCACACTTTTTAGTGTGAAAGCTTTCTGTGCATTAAAATAGATCTATAAGTCTTATTATAATACTAGCAACATTAACGCGCGCCAGAAACTTTGCATTGTTATTTATTATTAAAAACTATACAGTTTTGCAACTTCAAATAATGAAAATTAGGAGAATAATTACAAAATTTAAGAAACTAACTGAAAAATAACAAAAATAATTGACAATTGAAAACAAAACTCGAAAAATGTCTAGATAATTATAAAATTGAAAAAGCATAATTTAAATAATTAAACAAGAAAATTAAAAAATAAACTGTTGGAAATAATTGCAAATTGAAAAACTGAATTGAAAATCGACGAAATAATGGAAATTAAAGAAAATAATTTAAAACTGAAGGAAATAATAACAATTTCGAGAAATAAATCGAAAATTTAAGGACTGAATTGAAATTGAAAAAATAAGTAATAATTTAAAAAAAAATAACAAAAGGACCGAAAAAAAATAAAATTGAAAAAACTAAAGAATTATTATAAAATTTTTAGAGAATAATTGAAAAAAGTATGCAAACAATTGAAAATTGGGTAAAATAAATAATAACTGCAAGAAATAGTTGAAAAATACATTAATTGATAATTGGAAAAAAATACTTTAAAAATATGAAAATTATATTAACAATTGTTCAAAATAATTAAACATTGAACAACTAGATTGAAAATTGAAAGCAATAATTACAAAAATAAAAAGGGGGAAAAAATTGAGAAATTCAGAAAATAATTAGAAATTGCAAAAAGGAATTGAATTTTAAAAAATAAACTTAAAATTAAAAAAAGAAGATAATTATTGAATAAAGAATAACATAATTAAACAACTGCTTTTAAAATTAAAAAAATTTATTGCAATACTCGAAAAAAAATAATAAGTTAAAAAAGGCGAGAATTTTTTAATATTAAAGACAATAATTTAAAATTAAAAAATGAAATTTGAAGAAAATAGTTGTAGAATTAAACAATTGTATTGAAATGTTGAAACAATTTTTATGAGTGAAAAAAATAATTGCAAATTGAATTAAACAACTGAAAAGTTAAAAATTAAATTGAAATTTGAATAAAAAATGTACAATTGAAGAAAATATTTAAGAGTTTAAGAAAATAGTTTTGGAACTGAAAAACTGAATTTAAATTTAAAACAATTTTTATAATTGAACAAAATGATTGAGAAAAGCCGAGAATTAAAGAAAAATTATAAACAAAAAAGTAAACTGGAAAAATTATTTAAATTTTTTAAAAATAATTGAAAATTAAAGAATTAAATAAAATTTTGAAGAAGACAGATAGATAATTAAAAGGAAAATAACAAAATACAAAATTATCAAATATTAAAGAAAATAATAGACAAATGAAAAAAATTCGAAAACTGTCAAGAATAATCAACAAGAGAACAAAATAATTTAAAAAGTTAAAGAATATTTATAAAACTTCAAGAGAATGAATGAAAATTGAAAAAATTGTTGAAATTAATTGAAAATTGCGGAAAATGAATAATAATTGAAAGAAACAGTTTATGACGAGAATAATTAAAGAATTGAAAAAAATATCTAAAAAATAACGAAAATAATTGACAACTGATAACAAACTTCGACAAATCGCTAAATTAAACCAATTTTATAATTCAAAAAATCATTTAAAAATGAAAAAATGACTATAAGTTGAAGAATGGAATTAAAATTTATATAATTTAATTGAAAATTCAAAAAAGTAATTTATAAATGCCGTGATTTATTAAATATAGCAGAAAATAATTAAAAACTGAAAAATAGAATTGAAATTTGAAAAAAAAATCCAGAATTGAAGAAACTAATTGAACATGTGAATTATAGTCATAGAAATTTATTGATAATCAAAAAAAAAATGGACAAAAATCAAGAATTTTTAATAATAAAAAAAAAATGAAAAATTGAAAAATGCAATTGAAATTTGAAGGAAATAATTGAGAATTGAAGGAGATAGTTTTAGAATCGAACAATTGAGTTTAAATTGTAAAACAATTTTTATGAGTGAAACAAATAATTGAAAAAATTAGGGAATTTTTAAATGTAAAGGAATTAAATTGAAGTTTTAAGATAATAATTGATAATTGAAGGAAAAATTACAAATTGACGAAAATAATTGAGGCTTCGGATCAAAGAACCAGCTCTCGGCGTTAGAGGGGAGTCTCCTAGAATGGCGCGTACGCCGATCCAGGGGACTTCGGTCCGAGCGGAGAGCTGGATCTTTGATCCGAAGCCTCAATTGACAGTTGAAAAAAATTCGAAATGTGTCGAGAATAATCGTTATTAGAACAAAGTAATTTTAAAAATTAAAGAGTATAAAAGTGGATGAAAAAAATTATATTTGAAAAAACCTTTTTTTTAAATTATGAATTTATTAACTGATAATCCAAACTAAAGAAAATTGTAGGAAAAAATTTTAGAAATAAATGAAAATTAAAGAAATCAATTGGAACTTGAAGAGCATATTAAATTTTCAAGAAAATAACTGATAATTGAAAAAAGGCGAGTATTATTGAATATTAAATAAAGTAATTAAAAATTGAAGAAAGGAATTGAAAAATTGAAACGTAACAGTTTTTACACTGCTTAGGGTCTCTTATCGTAGAATTTACGAAATTTGCGGACTTTTCTAAACAAATTACGGACTTTACGGACCTTTTTTTTAAAAAACGGACTTTTACGGGCCATAAGTAAATTTACGGTCTTTTACGGGATTTACGGAGCTAGTTCGAGCCCTGCAATTAAATAAAAAAACTTTTAATTTTTTCTGAGAATTCGAAGGTCTTTAAAATTTTTCCAAATTCACACTTTTTATGTTAAGAATAATGAATAAAATTTTTTTAACAAGACGGCTTCTAAAGGAATATTTTTTTTAAAGGCAACTGTTGCATTTTTAGTTTTGAAAATGGAAATAAACATGTTTTGTGTCAGGTTAATTAAAGATTCGAATTTGTCAAATTTGACTTTTGCAGGTGCAAAATTAAATTATTTAATTATTAGTATGAATGTTGTTGTTCGGAGGTATTGGGCTCATAATCAGAGGGATCAAGATTTTAGAGCATAAAATCTGCATCAAAATTAAAATAATTGATAAAGGATCAAAACATGTAAGTTTATGTATCATTTGATGACAAATTAAATGTGGTTAATATGAAAATAGTGGTAAAAAAATTATTTTTTAAATACCTTTGAATTATAGAGTTAACACAAACTCGAAGCAGAAGAAATTGGCTTACCGAGTGACTTAATAGTTCATAGGAATCAACACTACCCGCTTATGGGTAGTAAAAGTAAATGTCTGCAATTAAATAAAAAAAGTTTAAATATTTTCACATATATCATTCATTTGTTATTAAATTATATAGAACTTGAATGTGTTTATTATTTTAAAAATTTAAAAAACATTTTTTATTAACAAATTTTACTTTTTTAAATTACAGTTTGTTTTTCTAAAACAATAAATATGTATATTGATTCTGGAAATGTTTATGAATTCCAAATAATCAGTTAATTATTTTAAAATTTTTCTTGAAGATAAATGTTAATATATAAAAATTAGAAATCAAACTTGTTAGTGTAATCCTAACTTTGAGGACTAATATTTAAAATTGCAGATGGTAACTAAAAAAAAACAATTATTGTTTTACCGCCACTGAAAATCCAAACAACTTTTTTCAATATAAATGTAACAAAGACTAAAAAAGTTTCGTTATCTCATGTTAAAAAGGTTAATACTGGACTATTTCATGGGAAAAATAAAGATTTTCCCTGCCGAGTGAAAAAATGTCGATTTGTTAAATAATACGTTTTTTATGTTTAAAGTGAACCGTTATCCTTTCTGATGAGACAGCTGTTAGGAGGAATTTTTTGAAAATTAAGCACTAGTATTTTTTTGGTTTCGCGAAAAATTAACTTTTGTCATTTCAATATAAACAAGATTCGAATTGTTTTAAAGTCACACTTTTAAGGTTAATAATGAAAAATTGAAATTTTGTTATAAAACGGCTTCTGAAGGAATATCTTTTTTAAAGACAACTGTTGCATTTTTAGTTTTGAAAATGGAAATAAACATGTTTTGTGTCAGGTTGAATAAAGATTTGAATTTGTCAAATTTGACTTATGCAGGTGCAAAATTAAATTATTTAATTATTAGTATGAAGGTTGTTGTTTGGAGGTATTGGGCTCATAATCAGAGGAATCAAGATTTTAGAGCATAATATCTGCATTAAAATTAAAATAATTGATAAAGGATTAAAACATTTAAGATTATGTATTATTTCATAAGATATCAAATGTGGTAAATATGAAAAAAGTTGTAAAAAAATTATTCTTTAATTACCTTTCAATGATCGAGTTAACACAAACTCGAAGCAGAAGGAATTGGCTAGCCGAGTGACTTAATAGTTCTTAGGAATCAACACTACCCGCTTATGAGTAGTAAAAGTAGATGTCTGCAATGAAATAAAAAAAATTTAAATACTTTCACAAATATCGAAGGTCTTTTATTGCACTAAATTCCGATCATCTGTCAACTCAATACACAATAACAACTTCTTGTCACTAAACAACCTTCATTCTATTGTTATTAAATTATATAGAATTAGAACGTATTCATTATTTTAAAAATTTAAAAAACATTTATTATTAAAAAATTTTACTATTTTAAATTACACTTTGTTTCTCTAAAACAATAAATATATATATAGACTCTGGCAATGTTATTAATCAGTTAAATATTTTAAACTGTCACGTGAAGTTAAATCTAAATAATCAGTTAAATATTTTATGCAACTCAGGCGTTTTATGGTCACTTTACCTACCTATACAGGCGCATCCTAAGTTCTTCCTTATAGCCCAGCGGTCAATAAAGTGCCCATTATTACTCTAGGGCAATAATGGATACTTTATGGACCGCTCGCAGGTCAATAATGTATCCATTATTACCCTAGGGCAATAATGGTCACATTATTGACCTGCTCGCGGGTCAATAAAGTACCCATTATTACCCTAGGGCAATAATGGTTACTTTATTGACCTGCTGGGCTATATAGAAAAACTTAGCATGCACCGGCATAAGTAGCGTAGAGTGACCATAATACGCCTTTGTTGCATAAAGAATCGTATGTACCATGTGTCGTAGGTGCGTCTTTCGTCTCGCGCGATATTTCGAAACTCGTCTCCGGCTCGAGCGACCTCGGCTTCGCCTCGGTCTTGCTCTCGCCTGCTACTCGTTGGAAATATCTGCGCTCGACTATAAAGACGCACTTATGACGCTTGGTGCATAATATACTATTAAACGTTTTCATGAAGATAAATGTTAATATAAATATAAGAAAGAAAACTTGTTAGTGTAATCATAACGTTTTGAGGACGAATAGTTAAAACTGCAGATGGTAGCTTAAAAGAAAACAATAATTGTTTTACAGCCACTGAAAATCTAAACATTTTTTTTCAATATAAATATAATAAATTCTAAAAAATTTTGCCTTTCCTCATATTAAAAAAAGGTATTACTGGACTATTTCTGGAGAAAAATAAAGATTTTCCCTGAGTGAAAAATGTCAATTTGTTAAATAATACGTTTTTTATGTTTAAAGTAAACAATTATAATTTCTTATGTTACAGCTGTTGAGAGGAATTTTTTGAAAATGAAGCACTAGTATTATTTTGGTTTTGCATAAAAATAAACGTTTTTTAAAAATTTTTCTAAATTCACACATTTTTGGTTAATAATGAAGAATTAAGTTTGTTGTGAGACGGCTTCTGAAGGAATAGTTTTTTTAAAGGCAACTGTAGCATTTTTAGTTTTGAAGATGGAAATAAACATGTTATGTAAACATTCTTAAAGCTAAAAATTTAAATTTTTGAATTATTAGTATGTATGTTTGTTGTTATTAGGAGGTCTAGGGGCTCATGATTATAAGGATCAGGGTTTTAGTCCTAAAAATTTGCATTAAAATTAAAATAATTGATAAAGGATTAAAACATGTGTGTTTATGTATCATATGATGACAAATCAAATGTGGTAAATATGAAATAAGTTGTAAAAAAATTATTTTTCAATTACCTTTTGAATTATTGAGTTAACACAAACTGAGAAAAACTGACTCTCCGAGTGACTGAATACTCCTGAAGAATCAACACAATCCAGTTAGTAGATGTCTCAGTATTTAAATGTCTCAAATGAATAAAAAAAGTTTTATAATTTTCTCAAATATCGAAGGTCCTTGATTGCACATTATCTGTCAACACAATATACAATAACAACTTCCTATCACTAAGCAACCCTGCATTCAATTTTTATTAAATTATATAGAATTAGAATGTAAATATTATTTTAAAAACTTTTAAACAATTATTATTAACAGATTTGACTATTTTATTTATTTCTTTTAATATTTTTTTAAATTTTACAAAATTCTATTGTTTTTTTTTATGCAATTTGTAAAAAAATTCTGTAATTTATCTAATTTTAAAATTTTGTGCTCTTTTGTAATATATTTAAAAAAATGTTCGTAAATAGTTTAATTTTTTGAAAAGAGTTTCTTTTACATATATGTATATATTTATAAGCCCTGGATTAGAGGCAGAATTTTACTACTAATCAACTAAATTTGATCAAATAAACCATTGATAATGAAAAAATAATGTTTTAGTAGCTTTTCTCCTGAATTGAGTTAAATTATGCTTTAAATACTAATTTAAGCATAATTAACTCAAATTTTGCAAGAATGAACTAAAATATTAATGATTTTTTTATTAACAATGCTTTCTTTTATGAAATTTCATTGATTAGCAGCACAATTCTAAATCTAATCCAATTTAATCACAACGCCGTTACTTGTTTTCTTTCTTAGGTTATGTTGACTACTATACTGCCTTCTTTAAAATAATATAAAGATTGGAATTTTGAAAAATATCATCCAAGGAAGGTACAAATAAGATGTTTCATCTTTTATGGATCAAAGTTTTCTTAATTACTATCTCTATAATTTTATAATTGAAGCAATAAATTAGTCAACATAACCTAAGAAACGAACTAAGTTACGGTTTTTCAGTTTTGCACGCAGCAGGCTATGCTGTCAGAATGATAAATATTAAAATTCGTCAAATTTGCCACTTTTTAGGTTAAAATTAAAAGTTTATAATTTCTGATATTAGAGCTGTAGTGAGAGGTTTTTAGTAGTTACCTATGATGGAAACTTCCAGCCAATATAAGATCCACAAATTCAACATTATGTATTGAATTTTAAGACGCAATGGCAACGGGAAAGTTTGCATTTTATTGTGCGTTGATGTAGCGTTGTTCTTATTGAAGGTGAACGGGAACCATAAAGGCCTAAGCAGAATGAATAGGTTGACGCACAGTGAAGTCTGAAAACGTAAAGGTCCCGTCCCATGACAGCGTCAAAAGCCTAATGCACAATGAAGCGTAATCGCTAATCCTTAAGGTACGGCCACACCTCGAGAAGCAAAGAGCCGGCTTCCTTCCCGTAAGTTAGAGTAAGAAAGACAGAAGTAGTTTTGTCCTTCTTACTCTAACTTACGAGAAGGAAGCCGGCTCCTTGCCTCCCGAGGTGTAGCCGTACCTTTAATCGTAAGAATGAGAGGAAAAAGGACAGACATACATCTCTGTCCTGCTTTCTCTCATTATTACGATTAAGGATTAGCGATTACGATTTGTTGTGCTTTAGGCTAAAGCTCACCTTACTGCAAAAACCCACGTGGGATCCCACGTGAAATCTCACATAGGATCCTATGTGGCAACCCATGTGGGATCCCACATGGGATATCATGTGGGCCGACACATGAGACGCGACACATGTGTCGACCCATGCGGGATCCCATGTGAGATCCCACATGGGTTGTTATTTTTTTTATTAATTTTTCTTTTTTTTTCTTTTTTCATTACTTTCTTTATCATTTTTTTATTTTTTTGTCTTCTCTACTTACAAATCTTATTTGCCCCCTACGACTTGTATTAGTCACCGTATAGTTTTATTTTAGTTTCTTATTTTGTATCTTTAAACATTTTTTATATCAAATTCAATTGCGACACTTATGATTTAAGTAGTCTTGAATTTTGTTTTGACATTCGAAGTCATACAAAAATGCATGAATATTTGTACCACACAAAAAATGGTGCAATAAAACGAGGTGCAAGAATAGTCCTCAAATCCTAAGAAACATATCTCTCATTTGAGTATTTGACCGAAAGTTATTTGAATTTATTGTTATTTGACCTGCTTTGTGAATGGACGACATATTTAGCCGTTTTCTTATTTGACCTACACCTTACTTCACCTAATTCTTATTTGGATTAAATTTTATTTTGACTTATTCTTATTTGACCTAAATATAATTTTGACTAATTTTTATTTGGCCTAAATCTTATTTGATCTCATTTTTATTTGACTTTATTAGTATTTGGTCTGAGTCAAATGTGCTACAAATCTAATTTGTCCTAAACTTTATTTATTTGACCTAATTTTTTTTATTCTATTACTACTTAACTTAAGACATATGTGGTCAAAATCTTATTTGCCTGAATTCTTTTTGACCAAAATGTTATTTGGGCTAATTTTACTATTGTCAACAAATAACATAACATTTTAAAAGTCGCATTCAGAAAATTTCAATAATACAATATTTGCCCTATAACAAAATAATGTGAAAAAATTTAAAATATGAGGATTTTTTTTATTTCATGAGAAATATTAAAAAACGAATTTGACAGATTTTTAAATTTTGGTTTTATTTCATCTTCGAGAACAGTATTTAAATAATAAAATAATTATGTGCTTTCGACTTCACTTTGATATAACCATGATACATTCATTAATCAGTGGCGTAACTGGGTAGGCAAGGGCTCCGGGGCAAAAAGAAAAATGGGGCCCCAATCAAACTATAAATTGATTTCTGCATTTTCCCAAAAAAAAATAAAAAAGGTCTATTAGAGTTGACCAAGGGCCCCCTAAGCTCAAGGGCCCCGGGGCACTGCCCCACTTTGCCCCTTAAGAGTTACGCCACTGACCGTGGTCTTATTTTGTTAATAAATTATATAGTTTGAAACCAAGAGTTGCCTGCATTTCCTCAAAATCCCAATTATCTCAATATTAATTTAACCGAATTTTATTTAACCGAAATTGCAAACATCAGTTCCATCTTGCCCAACCTTGCACAGTAAGCTTGCTGAAAGCTTTTTGTATGATTGCACCGCAAGCTTGCAGCAAGGTTGCACGGTAATATTGGCGCAAGGTTGCATGATAAGCTTGCTGCAAGGTTGATGTGCAAGGTTACTGCAAGGTTGCGATGAGGTTACTGTAAAGTCATAAAATATAATTAAAATAATTAAATATGGTTAATTTTTAAATGTTCTTAAACATATTTTTTTTGATTTAAATTAATGCAATTTTAAAAAGCAGAATTATATTACCTATGGAAATAAATTTTTACAACTTTGCAGCAACCTTGTATATCAGCCTTGCAGCAATCTTGCGCATCAACCTTGCAGCAAGCCTATGATGCAGTCTTGCCAAGCAATCTTGCAACAATATTACCGTGAAACCTTGCGGTGCAATCTTGCAATAAGCTTTCAGCAAGTTTACTGTGCAAGGTTGGACAAGGTGGGACATTTTAACCTTGCAGCAACCTTGTGGCAATGTTGACCGGTAATATTGCAAAACTTGCACGGCAACATTGCGGCAAAGTTGCTGCAAGGTTACGTGTTATCTGGGATTTATCAGAAATCTCATTTATTTTAAATTGCATTTATTAGAAATCTCATTTTTCAGAAATCACATTCAGCAAAAATATCATTTGTCAGAAATCTTATTTATCAAAACTCTAATTTGTCAGAAATTGCATTTTTCAGAAATCTCATTTTCACAAAATTCAAATATCTCGATAATTTTTTTTCAAGAGAATTCTGATAAATGACCCTCTCATCCAAGATTCTTACAAAACTTGTCCCAGTCCTTTGCGTGTTACGTAATTTATGGAAGATCCTATAGTATTCAATTAACTTTCATCTGCTAGAAAATTTTTTACATTATACTTTGTATGGTACATTTACCAAAGAAGAAAAATATTATCTATTATCAAAATTTTAACATTATTAATGCACGACTCAAATCAATTGTGTACCAAAAGAAGTTGATTGCATTACTGCCGTGCAAAACGAAAAAAGCGTATCTGCCTGACAGTGAAATGCACGCTGAGAAAGAAAAACCTTATTACATTATCGCATTAATAGTTTTAAGTTAAAGACAAGAAGACGGATATCTTCATAAAAATACCAAAATATTTTAATTTCCCTAGAATATAAATTGTATTATATTTTTTTATAATCTATTAGCAGGTACACTTTTTTATAATTGTTGGTTTACTATCGATGCAAGTTAATATTAGCGTATCTGTAGTCTAACAAATTTATATAACTTCCCCATACATTACATAAACAGAAGACAATTTTTGTCACAAAATACACTAAAACATAAAATTAAACTATATTAATTTTGTAAATTGTTTTCATTATCTATGATATTTAGAAGTGAAGATCGTAAAAAAAACATCTAAAAGTAGTTGTTCAAAAACTAATCTTTCGCATAGGCGGATCCAATGGGGACACGGGTGCTTGCCCTCCCCCAAAAGCCTTATAAAGACATTTTCACTTTACACCTCTTTTGGAGTCTTTACAGTTTCCTAACCCTCTCATTTTTGACTATAGTCGGCTTCATTAGATATACTCGTATTCATCTGGCCCTCTCTGACCAGGGGTAGAGGAAAAGTACAGAAAACATTCTACTAAGTACAACCTATTGATTGACAGTCAAGTCGAGATGTACACTTTCGAAATCTGAGGCAGGTCCGACGAATAAGGTGGGTACGGTGGGTAATACTACCCACCCAGAAATTTTTTTATTAACATAGCCTGTTTTCTATATTCCTAAAATTTCTTTACTCATATAAACTTTTTTAAATCCCCCCTTCCTCCCCTAAGAGTCAACTACCCACCCGGATTAAATATGATTCGCCGGGCCTGGTCTGAGTTGATACCCTCGACGTCTAATCTCCTGTTTGATTACACTAAAAGTCGTATTTAAAGGATTTTCAGATACGCGGTACTGAACTAACTCCGACGATACATTACCGGCCAGTAGTATGTGGCCACCTGTTTTGAATGATTCAACTTAATCAATTTTTCTTCGATCTAATTCTAAAATACAATTTTTTCTCTGTGATTCGTTCAAAACTAACTAAATTATGAATAAAATGAGCCCAGGTTGAAGTCGTTTTGTCCACTCTAAACAAATTTATTGTAAAAAAAATGGAATTTACACTTTTTTGAAAATAAATTTTTTTAGAGTGAACGACTTTAACCTGGGCTCATTTTATTCAGAATTTAGTTTGTTTTGAACCAATTACAGAGTAAAAATTTTAGAATTAGATCGAAGAAAAATTGATTAAGCTGAATCACTCAAAACAGGTAGCCACATATGTTCGGTACTGTATATATTACGTTTCAAATTTAATATTTTAGTAGGAAAGAAGATTAGCGACTGCACAGATGTATTCTTCTTGCTTTACATTGAAATGCACGCAAACTCTTTGAAGATTAGCAGTTAGCGTAGCAGTTTCCTCATTTGTTGTGGACATCACTTTTTTCAAAGCTTGATATTTATTTTTGAAGACTGGTTGTGTGCGCAATTGTTGGCATATTACAAATTCTTGTCTAGAATACGAATCAACAATAAATTCTAGAATTCGAACATAGGTTCCGTCTACTAATCTGGCAAACGTGTTGTCGGAACGGGGATTATTCTTTATAGAAGATGAATATAAACATCCGCTTTGAACCATCTTTTTATAAGAGCGCGCTCGATTTGAAAAATTAAACTTTTGAATCAATGAAGGCCTGACAGTTGATGACATTCCAAAATAACGTGAATTATTTAATTTTATGGTATGTCTTACCATGGATGTACCTAATTGTGTACATAATGATTGTACTTCTGATTGTGCTCTTGGATAAATAAATTTGTAAAGCAAGCTGTAGCTGGTATTGAAATTAATATTACGGCAGATTTGTTGGTGTACACCCTTCGCGGCATGAACTGATTTAAGTAATTGATAATTTCCCGATTCGAATGCAAATGCGGAATGAGAGAACAGTGGGCCCCAATTCAAAACACTGATTGATAAGTGTAATAAAAGATGTACATTAAAAGTCATAGCGAACTGTGAATATAAACTTTCCGTTTCTATTACAAATTCATGCAGCAAGATGTCAGCGGAATTGAGTTCATCGATGGAAATTTCCGATTGTAAAAGAATGTACAATGCTTCAACTAACTTCATCCAATGAATAACGTATTCCTTGTGAAAAAATTGTTTCAATATTGGAATGCTGTAATATAGAACCCAGTTCTCCCACTCTCGTGCTTTCCAAAAAGCCTTGTCTTTCAAAGATCTTGTTAGTCGGCCTACTTGATGCGGAACTTTTAAGGAATTCATAATATTATTAATTTTATCAACTGTATCTGCATTGACAAAACCTGCTCCTTTCTTAGACGCAAACCATATATTGGCAAATTGCTTACCAATGCCGGCAACAATATGCATGTAGTCTGGCACAAAACCATCAATAATATTGAATTTGTTTAAATTCATCAATCGAGATGGGTTTTTAAATCCAAAGCATGGCTTTTGTTCAGTACCCTCTTCCATATTTTGTCGTGAATCCTTCTCATTACGACTTTGTGGTGGGATATCTAATAACGGATATTTATGACTTCCGGAATCAGGGTTTGTATCTCTTGTAACCCATTTTCCTGGATGAAGACACCAGTTACATCCATATTCACCATTAAATTGTGTCAGCCCTTGCATTGGTGCTCTTGCTATGGAATCAACACAACAAGTCAAACAGAAAACTTTAATTCAGCATTCTTCATTGTCTATGTTACATTTTACTCCATCTTCAGATAATCTATTAATGTCCTTTACAAAGGGTTTTAAGAAAATATTCATGTCCGGGTTACTTTTCCCAAACCATAAACCAACAACTATTAATTCAGACGTCCTAACTGAATATGGTAACTCATTTAACATTAAGTAGATTGGCCAAATTGAATACGTAGAACTCTCAAACAGTGGAGCCCCATCGGTATTAAACGTAGCAGAAACGAAACGATTTTTGTCAGTAGGATCTAAACCGTTAACAAAGTTTCGATATTGTTTACCGTCATAAAAGTCTCTAATAATATTATCAGATTGTCGTGAATTCATAACATTTTTATAATATGTACTATTAGCTTCTAACAAATTTTAAATGTTAGTTGTCGGGTCCAAAGTTACAAAAAACTCTTTGTACATAGGAGTCTTAACGTTAACATTAATATTACATAAACTGCAATGTTTATTTAAATCTGTACGTTTAAATATTCCGATATCCATTGCACATTCTGGACATAACGCGTGAAACGTCACTGAATTTAATGGGTTGAATAGTTTATCAATTAAATATCGTGAGTCTGGAATGATGGGTCTAGCGAAAATGGAATTGATGATCATGAAAAGATTAGAAATGGCAGATAGGCCAAGTGAATGAATCAAAGCATACTTTACAAGCATTAACAACAATTCACCGATGCTTATTTTTACTTCAACGTCTATTGTATTAAAAATATTTTCATTGTCCAAAAATGAATGTAAATTCTGGAAGCTTGTACTCTGTCCATTTTCAGCTTCATCTTTTTCTTCTTCTTCAGCATCAATTTCGTCCAGTAAATCGAACTCTGCATTATTCAACTGAAATTTACATTTAATGCATTTTAACTTATATGAAATTTTAAAGTTTAAAATTTCATTATAATTGTATGGGTAAATCTCTAGTACTGTAAACTTCTGACTTAAAAAAATACCAGGCAAGTGCGAGTTGGACTCGCGCACGGAGTGTTCCGTACACAAACTTAAAATGGTTTGAAAATTTTTTTTTATTTCTCATTCTTAACGATTTGTTTCAATTATTTATTAGATATTTATTATTTGGATTATTTGAGTAATAATAAATTAAAATCATCATTATATAATTTTATTAAAATTTAAGTATAAACTTAAGCATTTTTATAAGATTTAAAACTTTCAATCAAATAGAATAAGCTTTTTTATATAATTTTGAATTTTAAAGACAAAAAAAAATTTTTTCAATTTTTTTTAATTTTTAAACTTTTAAATTAATTTAAACCTAAACATAAACATTCTGTACAAAAAAATAATCTGAAACTGTGAAATATTGTAGCTGTTTAAAAAGAAAAAAAAATTTCGATACAATTTCAATTTTTCGAAGAAAATGCCATGATAATAATAATAATAATAATCATATAAATGAAGTTTGCGTAAACACACTACGTCCATAAATTTGAGACGTGTGGATTTATTCTTTACAGAGAAAACTGAAAAAAACTGTTTTTGATGCACTGAAGGAAAAATTTACCTAAAATACAAACACGTTTTTTAATTGAAATAAGGCAATTTAAAAATAAAAGTACTTACGATTTATTTTGTTTTGGGCCCTAACTACAATATTCTAATGAGATAAAGATTTTGAAATATTGGATTAAGTTATAAATAACCATTTTTGTTAAAAATGTCATGTTGATTCTATGTACCGGGGAACAATGAACCACCTGGAATTTCAGTGTATTTTCGATTTCCAGAGTGGTATGCCTGATTATAAAACTAGGCATGCGTACAGCATGTGACAGCGATTGTTATCAGTACTTTTCTCAACATAGCAAAACTAAAATGCCATTTTAGCTAGTTAACTTATATTTGAGGTATATTTATGTTATACATTATCAATTAAAAAGTGTTAAGTAATAATTGTTTATAGTATTTGATAGAAAATAAGTTTTTTTACAAAATGAAAATTGCAATATTATTATTGTTAAACATTTTTAGTGTTTTTATAGAGGTGGTTCATTGTGTACCCAGGTTGTTGAAAATGAAAATAGCTTGTTAGTTTAGAAAGATCCTAAATTTTATTATTTAATCAAAATAAATCGTGTATAATATGTTTGCATTACCTAGAGAAGTGTTGTAGTTTTATATTGATGCAAAGAAGTGCTTGAAATTGGTGAAGTTGAATAAGTACTATGACCTTGAAAAAAACCCGGTACATTGATGGCCACTCTCCCCTATGTGTACCAAATTTCAATACTCTGGGTCAAATAGTTTAGGAGATAAGGGGGGGGGGGGTAAATAGGAATTTTAATGCATTTTTTGAAAAAAATCTTGTTATTTCCTTGACAACGCTATTAATATCACGTTGAATCATGTTCGCTATATTTCTCCTGTAATCTACACGTGAAAATACACATGTGTACCAAACTTCAACTCTCTATCTCAAATAGTTTGTCAGCTAGGGGGGGGGGGGGGTAATGGTTTTTGGCGACGGACAAACGAGTGAAAGCATAAGGGTTCCGGATTTGACACTTCGTGTCCGAAACCCTAAAAAAGAAAAAAAATTAAATTCTGCATCAGCATAATTCCACTCACTATAATCTGACATGTGTTGCTGGCATTCCGTGGAATTAATTTGTAATAAAGATTTTGATAAATATTTATTTATTTATTGAATAATTCTAACTGGTTAAAATATTAATTTAATTATATACCCGGAAAAAAAGATTAAGCTTTTCTAGTAGGTCACCAGCTAATGCTTCTAAAGCAGTGGTTCTCCGCTTAGTATTTCAGTATAAATTCATAGATATTTGGCATAAGTGGCATCTATGCAGATAAAGTAGAATCCCAAGCAGCACGTAATATTACATGAATGTCACAGTGACATCATATTGTAATATTGGTAATATTACGGGGTGATATTACAGTGATATTGACGTGATATTGAAATGTCCGCCTCAAGGTAATATTACAAGTAATATTACGGTAATATTACAAAGATTTATTTATTTCAATATTTATTTTACGTTAAATAAAATATTTTAAAAAAATCCGGCTCACACGGGGTTCGAACACGCAACGTTCGACACGACGTGAATACGCCTTGTACCTCTCGGCCATCTAGATCTTAGAATGTAGTTCACAAAGTGTTCTTCATGTATTACCTTAAATTCTCTTTGGTACAATATGAAGAACACTTTCTGAACTACATTCCAAGAGCTAGATGGCCGAGAGGTACAAGGCGTATTCACGTCGTGTCGAACGTTGCGTGTTCGAACCCCGTGTGAGCCGGATTTTTTTTAAAATATTTTATTTAATGTAAAATAAATATTGAAATAAATAAATCTTTGTAATATTACTTGTAATATTACCTTGAGGCGGACATTTCAATATCACGTCAATATCACAGTAATATCACTCAGTAATATTACGAATATTACAATATGATGTCACTGTGATATTCATGTAATATTACGTGCTGCTTGGGAATGTGCAGTCGCGGCTATGTATGCCTTCCCTCGTCTACACTTATTGTCTTATGCACGTGATCAATTATCATATCCCAGTAAAAAGGGGGTTATTGAGCAAGCGTTTCGGCTAGCAAACCGCCTGCTCAATTGTCCGACAGGACATTTGGACAATTGGGGTTGATGTTCAATCATCCAATGCATTATGCCCAATCATCCTAAAGGTA
This sequence comes from Ganaspis brasiliensis, assembly GCA_037103525.1. NCBI lineage: Eukaryota > Metazoa > Arthropoda > Insecta > Hymenoptera > Figitidae > Ganaspis > Ganaspis brasiliensis. The sequence goes on along the minus strand of JAZKLR010000589.1, from coordinate 129,418 downwards.
TTTCAAGCTTAAAACTGGTGAAAAGCAACTTAGCTTTTGAGAAAACATTAAAAAGCGTTTAATTATGGATCAATGCAAAAAACTGGATAATAAAAATACCTATATTAAGAATAAATAACGTTTCAGAAAAGTCGTGATTTATTGCCACACAGGGAGCAGAACACCTGACTAACAGAATAGACGTAACCAATAAAAATCTCTCTACTGCAAAAGAATAAATTGTGATTGGCTACGTCTATTCTGCTATTCAGGTATTAGTATTGGACTAATTGAGTGATAAATTTGAAGTGATGTTTTACAGAAAAATACTTCTACCCGGGAAAAAAAACCTATTGCCCAATTTCTTGGTGAATCGGAGATTTTAAGAATACTGTTTCAAGATTGAAATTTTGAATGGTGTTGAATTGGAGTTGTCTTTAATCAGTAATTTTCTGTGGCTGTCCAATTCATAAGAAATTTTCTAAATCTTTGTCGACAATTGTAAATCGGATCAAAAATTTGCAGGTTAGTAGGTAATCGGAGATTCCCTATTAACTGGTACGAATAAGTTCGGTGTGAAAATGATTGTCACGTCGTTTTAGAAAAATTAATAATGAATTTATTTTATTTTTTGACTGAAAGAAAATACTTTCTTTCTTTTTACATTCTCATCCTAAATGAGAAAGTCTTTAATTTGTGCGATTTTTTCTTTAAGTTTGTCATTAATATGTGTTTTATATTATGTTTTTGATGTCTTTGAAAATGAGAACGGTTCGTTTTAAAACGTTGGACCTTATAATAAATTAAAATTTAAAGACTGTCCGAAAGTGTCGTTATTTTTCAATATTTAATAATCTCGGACGTAAAACACAAGAATAATATTATTTATTGATTTTTTATATTCATTACTATGTTTTAATTATTTCTAAAATGCATGGAAAACTAATCGCGCGCGCGTTTTATTTTGCTGCTATTAGTAATAATGATATTAATCACAGTGGTTTTTTGAGTTTATGTAGCACCAATTGTCAAGTTATAAAATTGACTTATTTTCAATTCTTGGACAAATAATAAGATATTTACGTATTAAAATAGTGAAACCAAAGCACAGTATTTTTTTATTGTTTTACGAAACGAATTTTCGTAATATAATTACATTATTTTTGTACTAGAATAACACCGCTAAGTGCTGAATTTTCAGTTTTTAACAATCTCCTTAAATTCTTATCAAAAAGTTATCCCATCGAGTGAATATAGTTCGTTGGTATTTTAAAACTTGTTTTTTATGTAACAATAGTTGTTTTTACCAAATTTTGAATATATATATTGCATAATTATTTTATATACATGAGTCACTATACTTCCAGAGATTTACCCACGTTCTGTTTATTTTTGTTAATATACATTTTTACATGAGGTCATGAATAATGTTATAGCAAGCATTGGACTTACTAACTCAAAAAAAAAAACTTATAAAACGGTTTCAGCGATTGACAAAAACTATTTAACCTGTTGACTAAAGAGCGTCAACTTGGTTTGAAAAATTTAAATATCATTTGTCTTCTCTCTAAAAAAAGTATGAGTTTTTATTTTATTATTCTGATTCAAGTTGACAACTGGAGGACGTAATTTTTGAAATAATGTTTCTGACTTTTTTTAAGACCAATATGAATGGGGTCACAGCTGAAACAGTTTCATATGTTATTTTCAAGAAATTAAGTTCAATACATACATTATAAAATCATCAATTACCTTAAAAACCATTATTGGTTAAATATCCGGTGCTATTTGGGATAATAAAAAGAATTATAGTAGGGGAGAGTGGCCATCAATGTACCGGGTTTTTTTCAAGGTCAGAGTACTTATTCAATTTTACCAATTTTAAGCACTTCTTTGCATCAATGTAAAACTACAACACTTCTCTATTTATTGCACACATATTATACACGATTTATTTTGATTAAATAATAAAATTTAGGATTTTTCTAAACTTACAAGCTATTTTCATTTTTAACATCCTGGGTACACAATGAACCACCTCTATAAAAACACTAAAAATGTTCAACAATAATAATATTGCAATTTTCACGTTGTAACAAAACTTATTTTCTATCAAATACTATAAACAATTATTACTTAACACTTTTTAATTGATAATGTATAACATAAATATACCTCAAATTTAAGTTAACTAGCTAAAATGGCATCTTAGTTCTGCTATGTTGAGAAAAGTACTGATAACAATTGTTGTAACATGCTGTACGCATGCCTAGTTTTATAATCAGGCATACCACTCCAGAAATCGAAAATACACTGAAATTCAAGGTGGTTCATTGTTCCCCGGTACATTGAATCAACATGACATTTGCAACAAAAATGGTTTTTTATAACTTAATCCAATATTTCAAAATCTTTATCTCATTAGAATATTGTAGTTAAGGCCCAAAACAAAATAAATCGTAAGTACATTTATTTTTAAATTGCCTTATTTCAATTAAAAAACGGGTTTGTATTTTAGGTAAATTTTTTCTTTAGCGCATCAAAAACAGTTTTTTTCAGTTTTCTCTGTAAAGAATAAATCCACACGTCTCAAATTTATGGACGTAGTGTGTTTACGCAAACTTCATTTATATTTAGAATTAGGAGAATTTTTATTTAATTGTTTCTGAGAAAATTGAAATGGTTCATTGAAAAAACTGGTACATTGATGGCCACTCTCCCCTATTTGAAATTTGCTAATACCTCCAAAGTTATGTCATCAATATTTCTTCGATTTAAATCCTGTACCTGATCAGCATCGTCTTCTGTTAAAGCGTAACTTTCAACAATGGATTTTAAATGCTTCTTCAAATCATCTGTCGAAGATGCACAAATTTCTTACTCGTATTCCTCTACCTACATGGAGTATCTGTTTAATGTTTTTATTTCTCAATTAAAATTAGTCAAAAGTAGATCTATACAAGATAATCATTTACCTGGTTATCAAATTCAACAATATTATTATCTATTTCCATATTTTGACAGCTAACTGGGGAATTGTGATATTCTCTAACATTCAAATCCTCATATGGTAGTTCTTGTTCAAGATCATCATTATCAATAGATGAGTTTTCCTATTCTGGAGACTCCTTTTCAAAAATTAAAAAAATATTACTTTTCTAAAAAAATCAATGTTCAGGAATATTAAATTCAACAAAGATGAAATTAAAACTTATACTTCAAAGAAACCGTAAGAAATTTTAGAATACACTACCGGTCAAAATTATGGGAGCACCCATTTTGAGTGGAATGAAAAACATCTTAAAACATAGAAAGTATAGAAACAATACATTTTTTATTTCTGTCTTTTAAAAGGTGATAAAAATTTGAGTAAAATAAGATTAAGAAAAAGCGAATTGTTTAAGATTTTAGTTAAAAAATCTTTAAAAAAAGTTCTAATTTTTAAATTTTTTCATAAAAATTAAAATTATTTTTGAAATACTGAATATTTTTAATGTTCTTAGGCTTATTTTGAAAATAATTTTCCACAAAAGTTATATTACTCATGGGCAATACGGTGAAATTTTTTTCTTGAAAAGTGCAAGCTGTCAAAATTGAATAACAAAAACTAGAAAAATTTAATAACATTTCTTTCACATTAAAATAATTTATAAAATTCAAACAAATATAATAGATTCAAATTTTCCCAGCATTTTTGGTGTTGAACTATATTCGCCAATCATGAGTAGGCTTGTACACAAATCGTGCATCTCAGAAACCTACTGTAAGACACTAAGCTTAAAAATTCAGGAAGATTTTTTTAGATATTTAAATGAAATTAAATGTGTTCAAGCCTACTCATGATTGGCAAATATAGTTCAACACCAAAAATTCTGGAAAAATTTGAATTTACTAAAATTAAGTTTATAAAATATATATGTGTCTATATATATGTCTTGGCCGAATGAAGCGATAAATCTGAGAAATTATATCTAACATGGACCTCTATAGCTTAGTGGTTTGAGCAGTCAAGCGCCAATTGAAAGACCCGAGTTCGAATCCTGGCGCGGCGGAGCTAAATGTCCGATATTTTTTCACAGAATTTTCTAATTTCAAATATAATAGATATTGTATGAAAATGTGCAACGAAATTGATGGTTGAAATGCTTATGAATACATTGGCAGTCAGAGTTTGAACCATTTGCAGTTAGTAGATTTCACTAGGGCTGCGCACGATACGACACGATACGATATTTTACAGAGTCTCGTCTCGGTATCGTCTCGATCTCGTCACGCTTGGTATCGTCACGGTATCGCCTTCATAATTGTGGTCTCGTCTAGTCTCGATCTTAAGAACATCGAAAAAATAAAACATAGTAATTGCAGAATACAATTGTTAACTTATTTACTGTAAAAAGATAAGTTTTGCAAATCAGCTGTTAATTGTTATAAGCGTCTTGGGTCTTGTTGATTTAATAGTATCGCTATCGCTTACAAATTTTCAGCTAAATAAGATTAAAAATAAGATGTTTAAAATGTGATGCTGGCAAGCAGCAAAATTAACAATAAGTGAAATGTTGGACAGTACTTTTAAACCGATTCTTTACATCCTTATTCGACAACCTCGACTTTTATACTTGCATCTTAGAAATAATTTTTGGTGTTAAATCATCAGTTGAAGAATCTTGTTAACGGTAATCTACATTTTCATTTTCCGTTATGATTATTTTTTTATAATTATAATTGAATATTTTTAAAAAAAGGTTAGTCGAATTATACATTATATAGCTTTTAAAAATAGATATCTATATCTGTAATCCGTAGTAAAGAAGTTCATAATTATAGCTACTTCCCTAATGCGGTCTCGGCGAGAGTCTCGCCAAGATTCTCTTTTTTCATGGTATCGTCTCGGTGTCGTCTCGGAAATTTTTTTGCGGTACCGTGTCGATATCGTCTCGGAAAACGAGATGATACCGAGCCAAGACCGAGACTGGTCTCGGTGCGCAGCCCTAGATTTCACCGTATTTGAAAAGCCAATCGCTTTGTAAAATAATTGTTTATGACTTATCAGATTATAGACCGAAATAATATATTACTTCTTTTTTTTGTAGATTGTAGATACATGTTATTTGGAAAAGCACTATTTATGACACGCTTTGAAGAGAGCGACCTTAGAAGAAAACAATTTAGGTTAAGTTTATGATAGTATAGTTTGATTACATATTTTTTTTCAATTACCTAAACTCGAAAACAGTTTGTAATACATTTTTCAATAAATAAGTTTTAATCAGTGCTCTTTCGGGGCATTTCGAAATTTGTTTCCGAGACAATCACTTTTTATCCGAATCTAACAATAAATGTAACTTGACGAAAATTTTTTCAGAATTATTCCGAAATAATCCGTTTTATTCTCAAGCTAAATTTTAATCCGTTTGAATCCCGTTATTTTATTCCAAATCCTTTTAAATCAATCCGTTCCAATTTTAGTCGGGCTTATTTGAATATGAAACGGATTGATTCGGAATGAAATAACGTAGAGGAGAGTGGCCATCAATGTACCGGGTTTTTTTCAAGGTCATAGTACTTATTCAATTTTACCAATTTTAAGCACTTCTTTGCATCAATGTAAAACTACAACACTTCTCTATTTATTGCACACATATTATACACGATTTATTTTGATTAAATAATAAAATTTAGGATTTTTCTAAACTTACAAGCTATTTTCATTTTTAACATCCTGGGTACACAATGAACCACCTCTATAAAAACACTAAAAATGTTCAACAATAATAATATTGCAATTTTCACGTTGTAACAAAACTTATTTTCTATCAAATACTATAAACAATTATTACTTAACACTTTTTAATTGATAATGTATAACATAAATATACCTCAAATTTAAGTTAACTAGCTAAAATGGCATCTTAGTTCTGCTATGTTGAGAAAAGTACTGATAACAATTGTTGTAACATGCTGTACGCATGCCTAGTTTTATAATCAGGCATACCACTCCAGAAATCGAAAATACACTGAAATTCAAGGTGGTTCATTGTTCCCCGGTACATTGAATCAACATGACATTTGCAACAAAAATGGTTTTTTATAACTTAATCCAATATTTCAAAATCTTTATCTCATTAGAATATTGTAGTTAAGGCCCAAAACAAAATAAATCGTAAGTACATTTATTTTTAAATTGCCTTATTTCAATTAAAAAACGGGTTTGTATTTTAGGTAAATTTTTTCTTTAGCGCATCAAAAACAGTTTTTTTCAGTTTTCTCTGTAAAGAATAAATCCACACGTCTCAAATTTATGGACGTAGTGTGTTTACGCAAACTTCATTTATATTTAGAATTAGGAGAATTTTTATTTAATTGTTTCTGAGAAAATTGAAATGGTTCATTGAAAAAACTGGTACATTGATGGCCACTCTCCCCTAATTCAAACGGATTAAAATTATTATCGGAATGAAACGGATAAATTTGGAATGATTCGGAAAGAATTTTTCATCAAGTTACATCTATTTTTAGATTCGGATAATAACTGATTAGCTCGAAAACAAATTTCGGAATGACCCGAAAGAATACTGATTAAAACTTATTCAATCCAATATTTTTGTCAGGGTCTTCAAAGTGCGTCACAATTAGTAGTGATAATTTTATTATAAAAATTGTACCTTGCCCATAAGAGGTGATTTAGGAGTTTTATTTTTTATCTTCTTAAAATTAGCAGTTTTTCTCCTCTCGGAAAGACTAGAATTAGGAGAACTACTCCAAGACGAATTATCCTGGAAAATTTATAATTGATTACATTTATATGTATTGTTATACATATGAATATATACATATGAATATATATATATATATATATATGTGAATGTATATGAATGAAAGTATTTATAGATAACGTTTAAAAAATGTTTCATTTTCTAAATCTGCTTTTGATATATAGGCGAATCCAGTGCACCGTACGGTTTAATGATAAAAGGATAAAGATGTGACAAACAGACATTTTATTTATGGACATTTGGCTGTTTCTAACATACACGAAAACATTATTTATTTTCACGAATTTTGTTGGAGCCCCCTCCCCTTTTTTACCCAATATAAAAAACAAAATTTTTCTGTAAGATTTCGGCCCAATGGTTTATTTCAACTTGTTCCAGCATTCCATTGAGATTTTTCATTTGCGTGTATTAAAAGCACTGAGAAAATAAGCCTTTAGCATATTTCTTTGTTGACGTACTCGGAACAAAACAAACAAGATACCGGGCGATCACAGTGAACTTGAAGATTAACAGTACGCGTTTAATCGGTTACAGTAGACAAAGTGGTTTGCAGGTGCTATATCAACAACCTCTCTACGCTACGGTAGTCAAAAATTTGTCATAGTTAGTCAACTTATTGTCTCAGTGAGTACGTGGAAAAAATAAACTTTGAAAACAAATTCATAAGTTTTTTACTTTTATTGCAACATTTTTTCCAGGTAATAGATTCTCTTGTTTTTGTCTATATTTTGATACAGCATTTTGAGAAAAATTTAATTTTAAAAAATTTAAGGGGTTAGTACCACATCTTAGTTACTTTTACTAAACATTTTTTTTTTTATTAAAAAATTTATTTTATTTACTTTAAACTTTTTTTACATTAAAGCAGGGGCGGTCAACGCCCGGGGCGCTAAGATTGTCTTAATGCAAAATGGGGGGCCGAAAATAGGCCCGGGGCGCTGAAAAGCCGCCGCCCTTTATAGTTTGCCCGGGTAAAAAATTCAGCTTGGACCGCCCCTACATTAAAGAAACGGTTTCAAGCTATAAAAAAAATTTTTATTCCTTGTTTATTAACGGTTATCTTACTGTCTTGGCCGCCTGAAAATACTCCTATTTGTGATTGGCGGACACGATATCTTAAGTTTAGGTGAACTAAAAAATAAAAATCAAGTAGTTTCTTGAAAAGTAAGCTTGTCGCTATCGTGTGAACCTCAATAAAAAATTTTCGATGGAAAAAACCAAAATGGCGGAGTTTTTTCATTTTTGACCTTGTTTTTTCAATGTAAATTGTTTAAAAAATCAATAAAAAATGATTAAAAAATTATAATTTTGGTTCACACGATAGAAGTACATGTGTAGAATAAGCCATCCAAATTTTAGCCCGATCGGTGAAATAATTTTTTTTCCAGGATGTCCGCCAGGTCTGCAGTTTTTAAAAAATCGATTTTTCTGAAAAAAGATGTGGTACAAATGTGGTAATAACAATTAAAAATCAAATGTTTTAAATTTTACAGGAAAGGAGTTTGAACTTGTGCCTGCCTATGTTATTGTTAGGTTACCCTGGCAGCCTGGTAACCCCGAACGGTAACCATTGAAAGTTGCCGTTTGGTTACAGTTTGGTTACGGTTCGGTTTTATGCTGAATATGAAAAGAAATAAGTATAATTAGTACTTCTGAAGTACTAATTACGATAAAGTAAATTACTTTTGATTGTTTTGATTAAGTTTTGACTTATAAATGATTGTTTTATGAGGGAAAATAATAAAAAAGTGAATCTCATTTTAGGAGCGAATGTCAAGTAGGACGGTTAGTAGAGTGCTATCCCAAAAGAGAAATTGCCCTAAAAAGCAAATATTATCAAAAAAGACATGTAATTATTGATGAACTAAATCAATAATCGGATGGCTAATTAATAATAATTAACAGAAAAATAAAAAAACATTGAAATTTTTCGATTTCTCGTAATTCTAATAGAGAAATTAACCTACGCAGATTGACCACCAATCAGAGGGGACCACGTGTTTTTCGCACCAAATTCAAATAACACTATTTGATTTAATCAAACAAACTTTTATTTTCAATATTTTAAATCAATTCATTAATTATAAAAAACATTAAAAAGTCAGTTACCAAAGGACAGAAAGTTCGCAACCCCCAAAAACCACCCCTAAAGAAGAAATAAAAAAAAAATTCTACAAAAAATATAATAAAAATCTAAAATAATGAAACGTACTCTGCAATATGCCCCTTAATTTTTCCAATTGACAAATAGATTAATCAACCCAAAAAAACCACCCCTAAGGAAAAAAAGAAAAATATATCAGAGAAAAATATTCAAAATCGACAAAAAAATTATAATTAAGTTCTAAAATGATGGAACGTATTTAGGAATATACCCTACAATTTTTCTAATTGACGAATTAATTTCACCACCCTAAAAACCACCCCTTAAGAAAAAAAGATAAAGTTATAACAGAGAAATACTCAAAATCAACCAAAAAATTATAATCATGTTCTAAAATGATGAAACGTACTCAGGAATGTGCCCCCTAATTTTTCCAATTGACAAATAGATTTATCAACCCTAAAAAACCACCCCTAAGGAAAAAAAGAAAAAGAAATCAGAGAAAAATACTCAAAATCAACAAAAAAATTATAATTAAGTTCTAAAATGATGAAACCTACTCAAGAATATGCCCTATAATTTTTCTAATTGACTAATTAATTTTTGAACGATAAAAAACCACCCCTTAAGAAAAAAAGAAAAAGATATCAGAGAAAAATACTCAAAATCAACAAAAAAAATAAAATTAAGTTCTAAAATGATGAAACGTATTTAGGAATATGCCCCCTAATTTTTCAAATTGACAAATTAATTTATTAACCCTAAAAAACCACCCCTTAGAAAAATAGAATAAGTTATCACAGAGAAATACTCAAAACCAACAAAAAAAATATAATCATGTTCTAAAATGATTAAACGTACTCTGCAATACGCCCACTAATTTTTCCAATTGACAAATAGATTTATCAACCCTAAAAAACCACCCCTAAGAAAAAAAAAAAGATATAAGAGAAAAATACTCAAAATCAACAAAAAATTATAATTAAGTTCAAAAATGATGAAACGTACTCAAGAATATGCCCTATAATTTTTCAAATTGACGAATTAATTTATCAACCCTAAAAAACCACCCCCTAGAAAAGTAGAAAAACTTATCAGAGAAAAATACTCAAAATAAACTAAAAAATTATAATCATGTTCTCAAATGATGAAACGTCCTCCGGAATACGCCCCCTATTTTTTCCAATTGACAAATAGATTTATCAACCCTAAAAAACCACCCCTAAGGAAAAAAAGAAAAAGAAATCAGAGAAAAATACTCAAAATCAACAAAAAAATTATAATTAAGTTCTAAAATGATGAAACCTACTCAAGAATATGCCCTATAATTTTTCTAATTGACTAATTAATTTTTGAACGATAAAAAACCACCCCTTAAGAAAAAAAGAAAAAGATATCAGAGAAAAATACTCAAAATCAACAAAAAAAATAAAATTAAGTTCTAAAATGATGAAACGTATTTAGGAATATGCCCCCTAATTTTTCAAATTGACAAATTAATTTATTAACCCTAAAAAACCACCCCTTAGAAAAATAGAATAAGTTATCACAGAGAAATACTCAAAACCAACAAAAAAAATATAATCATGTTCTAAAATGATTAAACGTACTCTGCAATACGCCCACTAATTTTTCCAATTGACAAATAGATTTATCAACCCTAAAAAACCACCCCTAAGAAAAAAAAAAAGATATAAGAGAAAAATACTCAAAATCAACAAAAAATTATAATTAAGTTCAAAAATGATGAAACGTACTCAAGAATATGCCCTATAATTTTTCAAATTGACGAATTAATTTATCAACCCTAAAAAACCACCCCCTAGAAAAGTAGAAAAACTTATCAGAGAAAAATACTCAAAATAAACTAAAAAATTATAATCATGTTCTCAAATGATGAAACGTCCTCCGGAATACGCCCCCTATTTTTTCCAATTGACAAATAGATTTATCAACCCTAAAAAACCACCCCTAAGGAAAAAAAGAAAAAGATATAAGAGAAAAATACTCAAAATCAACCAAAAAATTATAATTAAGTTCTAAAATGATGAAACGCACTCAAGAATATGCCATATAATTTTTCTAATTAACTAATTAATTTTTGAACGATAAAAAACCACCCCTTAAGAAAAAGAAAAAGATATCAGAGATAAATACTCAAAATCAACAAAAAAATTATAATTAAGTTCTAAAATGATGGAACGTATTCAGGAATATGCCACCTAATTTTTCCAATTGACAAATAGATTTATCAACCATAAAAAACCTCCCCTAAGGAAAAAAAGAAAAAGATATAAGAGAAAAATACTCAAAATTAATAAAAAAATTATAATTAAGTTCTAAAATGATAAAACGTACTCAAGAATATGCCCTATAATTTTTCTAATTAACTAATTAATTTTTGAACGATAAAAAACCACCCCTTAAGAAAAAAGGAAAAAGATATCAGAGAAAAATACTCAAAATTAACAAAAAAATTATAATTAAGTTCTAAAATGATGGAACGTATTTAGGAATATGCCCCCTAATTTTTCCAATTCACAAATAGATTAACAAACCCTAAAAAACCACCCCTTAGGAAAATAGAAAAAGTTATCACAGAGAAATACTCAAAACCAACAAAAAAAATATAATCATGTTCTAAAATGATTAAACGTACTCTGAAATACGCCCCCTATTTTTTCCAATTGACAAATAGATTTATCAACCCTAAAAAACCACCCCTAAGGAAAAAAAGAATAAGATATAAGAGAAAAATACTCTAAATCAATTAAAAAATTATAATTAAGTTCTAAAATGATGAAACGCACTCAAGAATATGCCATATAATTTTTCTAATTAACTAATTAATTTTTGAACGATAAAAATCCACCCCTTAAGAAAAAGAAAAAGATATCAGAGAAAAATACTCAAAATCAACAAAAAAATTATAATTAAGTTCTAAAATGATGGAACGTATTTAGGAATATGCCCCCTAATTTTTCCAATTGACAAATAGATTTATCAACCCTAAAAAACCTCCCCTAAGGAAAAAAAGAAAAAGATATAAGAGAAAAATACTCAAAATCAATAAAAAATTATAATTAAGTTCTAAAATGATGAAACGTACTCAAGAATATGCCCTATAATTTTTCGAATTGACGAATTAATTTTTGAACAATAAAAAACCACCTCTGAAGAAAGAAAGAAAAATATATCAGAGAAAAATACTCAAAATTAACAAAAAAATTATAATTAAGTTCTAAAATGATGGAACGTATTTAGGAATATGCCCCCAAATTTTTCCAATTGACAAATAGATTAACAAACCCTAAAAAACCACCCCTAAGGAAAAAAAGAAAAAGAAATCAGAGAAAATTACTCAAAATCAATAAAAAATTATAATTAAGTTCTAAAATGATGAAACGTACTCAAGAATATGCCCTATAATTTTTCGAATTGACGAATTAATTTTTGAACAATAAAAAACCACCTCTGAAGAAAGAAAGAAAAATATATCAGAGAAAAATACTCAAAATCAACAAAAAAATTATAATTAAGTTCTAAAATGATGGAACGTATTTAGGTATATGCCCCCTAATTTTTCCAAATCACAAATAGATTAACAAACCCTAAAAAACCACCCCTTAGGATAATAGAAAAAGTTATCACAGAGAAATACTCAAAACCAACAAAAAAAATATAATCATGTTCTAAAATGATTAAACGTACTCTGAAATACGCCCCCTAATTTTTCCAATTGACAAATAGATTAACAAACCCTAAAAAACCACCCCTAAGGAAAAAAAGAAAAAGAAATCAGAGAAAAATACTCAAAATCAATAAAAAATTATAATTAAGTTCTAAAATGATGAAACGTACTCAAGAATATGCCCTATAATTTTTCGAATTGACGAATTAATTTTTGAACAATAAAAAACCACCTCTGAAGAAAGAAAGAAAAATATATCAGAGAAAAATACTCAAAATCAACAAAAAAATTATAATTAAGTTCTAAAATGATGGAACGTATTTAGGAATATGCCCCCTAATTTTTCCAATTGACAAATAGATTTATCAACCATAAAAAACCTCCCCTAAGGAAAAAAAGAAAAAGATATAAGAGAAAAATACTCAAAATTAATAAAAAAATTATAATTAAGTTCTAAAATGATAAAACGTACTCAAGAATATGCCCTATAATTTTTCTAATTAACTAATTAATTTTTGAACGATAAAAAACCACCCCTTAAGAAAAAAGGAAAAAGATATCAGAGAAAAATACTCAAAATTAACAAAAAAATTATAATTAAGTTCTAAAATGATGGAACGTATTTAGGAATATGCCCCCAAATTTTTCCAATTGACAAATAGATTAACAAACCCTAAAAAACCACCCCTAAGGAAAAAAAGAAAAAGAAATCAGAGAAAATTACTCAAAATCAATAAAAAATTATAATTAAGTTCTAAAATGATGAAACATACTCAAGAATATGCCCTATAATTTTTCGAATTGACAAATTAATTTTTGAACAATAAAAAACCACCTCTGAAGAAAGAAAGAAAAATATATCAGAGAAAAATACTCAAAATCAACAAAAAAATTATAATTAGGTTCTAAAATGATGGAACGTATTTAGGTATATGCCCCCTAATTTTTCCAATTCACAAATAGATTAACAAACCCTAAAAAACCACCCCTTAGGAAAATAGAAAAAGTTATCACAGAGAAATACTCAAAACCAACAAAAAAAATATAATCATGTTCTAAAATGATTAAACGTACTCTGAAATACGCCCCCTATTTTTTCCAATTGACAAATAGATTTATCAACCCTAAAAAACCACCCCTAAGGAAAAAAAGAATAAGATATAAGAGAAAAATACTCTAAATCAATTAAAAAATTATAATTAAGTTCTAAAATGATGAAACGCACTCAAGAATATGCCATATAATTTTTCTAATTAACTAATTAATTTTTGAACGATAAAAATCCACCCCTTAAGAAAAAGAAAAAGATATCAGAGAAAAATACTCAAAATCAACAAAAAAATTATAATTAAGTTCTAAAATGATGGAACGTATTTAGGAATATGCCCCCTAATTTTTCCAATTCACAAATAGATTAACAAACCCTAAAAAACCACCCCTTAGGAAAATAGAAAAAGTTATCACAGAGAAATACTCAAAACCAACAAAAAAAAAAAATCATGTTCTAAAATGATTAAACGTACTCTGAAATAGCCCCCTATTTTTTCCAATTGACAAATAGATTTATCAACCCTAAAAAACCACCCCTAAGGAAAAAAAGAATAAGATATAAGAGAAAAATACTCTAAATCAATTAAAAAATTATAATTAAGTTCTAAAATGATGAAACGCACTCAAGAATATGCCATATAATTTTTCTAATTAACTAATTAATTTTTGAACGATAAAAATCCACCCCTTAAGAAAAAGAAAAAGATATCAGAGAAAAATACTCAAAATCAACAAAAAAATTATAATTAAGTTCTAAAATGATGGAACGTATTTAGGAATATGCCCCCTAATTTTTCCAATTGACAAATAGATTTATCAACCCTAAAAAACCTCCCCTAAGGAAAAAAAGAAAAAGATATAAGAGAAAAATACTCAAAATCAATAAAAAATTATAATTAAGTTCTAAAATGATGAAACGTACTCAAGAATATGCCCTATAATTTTTCGAATTGACGAATTAATTTTTGAACAATAAAAAACCACCTCTGAAGAAAGAAAGAAAAATATATCAGAGAAAAATACTCAAAATCAACAAAAAAATTATAATTAAGTTCAAAAATGATGGAACGTATTTAGGAATATGCCCACTAATTTTTCCAATTGACAAATAGATTTATCAACCCTAAAAAACCACCCCTAAGAAAAAAAAAAGATATAAGAGAAAAATACTCAAAATCAACAAAAAATTATAATTAAGTTCAAAAATGATGAAACGTACTCAAGAATATGCCCTATAATTTTTCAAATTGACGAATTAATTTATCAACCCTAAAAAACCACCCCCTAGAAAAGTAGAAAAACTTATCAGAGAAAAATACTCAAAATAAACTAAAAAATTATAATCATGTTCTCAAATGATGAAACGTCCTCCGGAATACGCCCCCTATTTTTTCCAATTGACAAATAGATTTATCAACCCTAAAAAACCACCCCTAAGAAAAAAAAAAAGATATAAGAGAAAAATACTCAAAATCAACAAAAAATTATAATTAAGTTCAAAAATGATGAAACGTACTCAAGAATATGCCATATAATTTTTCTAATTAACTAATTAATTTTTGAACGATAAAAAACCACCCCTTAAGAAAAAGAAAAAGATATCAGAAATAAATACTCAAAATCAACAAAAAAATTATAATTAGGTTCTAAAATGATGGAACGTATTCAGGAATATGCCCCCTAATTTTTCCAATTGACAAATAGATTTATCAACCATAAAAAACCTCCCCTAAGGAAAAAAAGAAAAAGATATAAGAGAAAAATACTCAAAATTAATAAAAAAATTATAATTAAGTTCTAAAATGATAAAACGTACTCAAGAATATGCCCTATAATTTTTCTAATTAACTAATTAATTTTTGAACGATAAAAAACCACCCCTTAAGAAAAAAGGAAAAAGATATCAGAGAAAAATACTCAAAATTAACAAAAAAATTATAATTAAGTTCTAAAATGATGGAACGTATTTAGGAATATGCCCCCAAATTTTTCCAATTGACAAATAGATTAACAAACCCTAAAAAACCACCCCTAAGGAAAAAAAGAAAAAGAAATCAGAGAAAAATACTCAAAATCAATAAAAAATTATAATTAAGTTCTAAAATGATGAAACGTACTCAAGAATATGCCCTATAATTTTTCGAATTGACGAATTAATTTTTGAACAATAAAAAACCACCTCTGAAGAAAGAAAGAAAAATATATCAGAGAAAAATACTCAAAATCAACAAAAAAATTATAATTAAGTTCTAAAATGATGGAACGTATTTAGGAATATGCCCCCTAATTTTTCCAATTGACAAATAGATTTATCAACCATAAAAAACCTCCCCTAAGGAAAAAAAGAAAAAGATATAAGAGAAAAATACTCAAAATTAATAAAAAAATTATAATTAAGTTCTAAAATGATAAAACGTACTCAAGAATATGCCCTATAATTTTTCTAATTAACTAATTAATTTTTGAACGATAAAAAACCACCCCTTAAGAAAAAAGGAAAAAGATATCAGAGAAAAATACTCAAAATTAACAAAAAAATTATAATTAAGTTCTAAAATGACGGAACGTATTTAGGAATATGCCCCCAAATTTTTCCAATTGACAAATAGATTAACAAACCCTAAAAAACCACCCCTAAGGAAAAAAAGAAAAAGAAATCAGAGAAAAATACTCAAAATCAATAAAAAATTATAATTAAGTTCTAAAATGATGAAACGTACTCAAGAATATGCCCTATAATTTTTCGAATTGACGAATTAATTTTTGAACAATAAAAAACCACCTCTGAAGAAAGAAAGAAAAATATATCAGAGAAAAATACTCAAAATCAACAAAAAAATTATAATTAAGTTCTAAAATGATGGAACGTATTTAGGAATATGCCCCCTAATTTTTCCAATTGACAAATAGATTTATCAACCATAAAAAACCTCCCCTAAGGAAAAAAAGAAAAAGATATAAGAGAAAAATACTCAAAATTAATAAAAAAATTATAATTAAGTTCTAAAATGATAAAACGTACTCAAGAATATGCCCTATAATTTTTCTAATTAACTAATTAATTTTTGAACGATAAAAAACCACCCCTTAAGAAAAAAGGAAAAAGATATCAGAGAAAAATACTCAAAATTAACAAAAAAATTATAATTAAGTTCTAAAATGATGAAACGTACTCAAGAATATGCCATATAATTTTTCTAATTAACTAATTAATTTTTGAACGATAAAAAACCACCCCTTAAGAAAAAGAAAAAGATATCAGAAATAAATACTCAAAATCAACAAAAAAATTATAATTAAGTTCTAAAATGATGGAACGTATTCAGGAATATGCCCCCTAATTTTTCCAATTGACAAATAGATTTATCAACCATAAAAAACCTCCCCTAAGGAAAAAAAGAAAAAGATATAAGAGAAAAATACTCAAAATTAATAAAAAAATTATAATTAAGTTCTAAAATGATAAAACGTACTCAAGAATATGCCCTATAATTTTTCTAATTAACTAATTAATTTTTGAACGATAAAAAACCACCCCTTAAGAAAAAAGGAAAAAGATATCAGAGAAAAATACTCAAAATTAACAAAAAAATTATAATTAAGTTCTAAAATGACGGAACGTATTTAGGAATATGCCCCCAAATTTTTCCAATTGACAAATAGATTAACAAACCCTAAAAAACCACCCCTAAGGAAAAAAAGAAAAAGAAATCAGAGAAAAATACTCAAAATCAATAAAAAATTATAATTAAGTTCTAAAATGATGAAACGTACTCAAGAATATGCCCTATAATTTTTCGAATTGACGAATTAATTTTTGAACAATAAAAAACCACCTCTGAAGAAAGAAAGAAAAATATATCAGAGAAAAATACTCAAAATCAACAAAAAAATTATAATTAAGTTCTAAAATGATGGAACGTATTTAGGAATATGCCCCCTAATTTTTCCAATTGACAAATAGATTTATCAACCATAAAAAACCTCCCCTAAGGAAAAAAAGAAAAAGATATAAGAGAAAAATACTCAAAATTAATAAAAAAATTATAATTAAGTTCTAAAATGATAAAACGTACTCAAGAATATGCCCTATAATTTTTCTAATTAACTAATTAATTTTTGAACGATAAAAAACCACCCCTTAAGAAAAAAGGAAAAAGATATCAGAGAAAAATATTTAAAATTAACAAAAAAATTATAATTAAGTTCTAAAATGATGGAACGTATTTAGGAATATGCCCCCAAATTTTTCCAATTGACAAATAGATTAACAAACCCTAAAAAACCACCCCTAAGGAAAAAAAGAAAAAGAAATCAGAGAAAATTACTCAAAATCAATAAAAAATTATAATTAAGTTCTAAAATGATGAAACGTACTCAAGAATATGCCCTATAATTTTTCGAATTGACGAATTAATTTTTGAACAATAAAAAACCACCTCTGAAGAAAGAAAGAAAAATATATCAGAGAAAAATACTCAAAATCAACAAAAAAATTATAATTAAGTTCTAAAATGATGGAACGTATTTAGGAATATGCCCCCTAATTTTTCCAATTCACAAATAGATTAACAAACCCTAAAAAACCACCCCTTAGGAAAATAGAAAAAGTTATCACAGAGAAATACTCAAAACCAACAAAAAAAATATAATCATGTTCTAAAATGATTAAACGTACTCTGAAATACGCCCCCTATTTTTTCCAATTGACAAATAGATTTATCAACCCTAAAAAACCACCCCTAAGGAAAAAAAGAATAAGATATAAGAGAAAAATACTCTAAATCAATTAAAAAATTATAATTAAGTTCTAAAATGATGAAACGCACTCAAGAATATGCCATATAATTTTTCTAATTAACTAATTAATTTTTGAACGATAAAAATCCACCCCTTAAGAAAAAGAAAAAGATATCAGAGAAAAATACTCAAAATCAACAAAAAAATTATAATTAAGTTCTAAAATGATGGAACGTATTTAGGAATATGCCCCCTAATTTTTCCAATTCACAAATAGATTAACAAACCCTAAAAAACCACCCCTTAGGAAAATAGAAAAAGTTATCACAGAGAAATACTCAAAACCAACAAAAAAAAAAAATCATGTTCTAAAATGATTAAACGTACTCTGAAATAGCCCCCTATTTTTTCCAATTGACAAATAGATTTATCAACCCTAAAAAACCACCCCTAAGGAAAAAAAGAATAAGATATAAGAGAAAAATACTCTAAATCAATTAAAAAATTATAATTAAGTTCTAAAATGATGAAACGCACTCAAGAATATGCCATATAATTTTTCTAATTAACTAATTAATTTTTGAACGATAAAAATCCACCCCTTAAGAAAAAGAAAAAGATATCAGAGAAAAATACTCAAAATCAACAAAAAAATTATAATTAAGTTCTAAAATGATGAAACGTATTTAGGAATATGCCCCCTAATTTTTCCAATTGACAAATAGATTTATCAACCCTAAAAAACCTCCCCTAAGGAAAAAAAGAAAATGATATAAGAGAAAAATACTCAAAATCAACAAAAAAATTATAATTAAGTTCTAAAATGATGAAACCTACTCAAGAATATGCCCTATAATTTTTCTAATTGACTAATTAATTTTTGAACGATAAAAAACCACCCCTTAAGAAAAAAAGAAAAAGATATCAGAGAAAAATACTCAAAATCAACAAAAAAAATAAAATTAAGTTCTAAAATGATGAAACGTATTTAGGAATATGCCCCCTAATTTTTCAAATTGACAAATTAATTTATTAACCCTAAAAAACCACCCCTTAGAAAAATAGAATAAGTTATCACAGAGAAATACTCAAAACCAACAAAAAAAATATAATCATGTTCTAAAATGATTAAACGTACTCTGCAATACGCCCACTAATTTTTCCAATTGACAAATAGATTTATCAACCCTAAAAAACCACCCCTAAGAAAAAAAAAAAGATATAAGAGAAAAATACTCAAAATCAACAAAAAATTATAATTAAGTTCAAAAATGATGAAACGTACTCAAGAATATGCCCTATAATTTTTCAAATTGACGAATTAATTTATCAACCCTAAAAAACCACCCCCTAGAAAAGTAGAAAAACTTATCAGAGAAAAATACTCAAAATAAACTAAAAAATTATAATCATGTTCTCAAATGATGAAACGTCCTCCGGAATACGCCCCCTATTTTTTCCAATTGACAAATAGATTTATCAACCCTAAAAAACCACCCCTAAGGAAAAAAAGAAAAAGAAATCAGAGAAAAATACTCAAAATCAACAAAAAAATTATAATTAAGTTCTAAAATGATGAAACCTACTCAAGAATATGCCCTATAATTTTTCTAATTGACTAATTAATTTTTGAACGATAAAAAACCACCCCTTAAGAAAAAAAGAAAAAGATATCAGAGAAAAATACTCAAAATCAACAAAAAAAATAAAATTAAGTTCTAAAATGATGAAACGTATTTAGGAATATGCCCCCTAATTTTTCAAATTGACAAATTAATTTATTAACCCTAAAAAACCACCCCTTAGAAAAATAGAATAAGTTATCACAGAGAAATACTCAAAACCAACAAAAAAAATATAATCATGTTCTAAAATGATTAAACGTACTCTGCAATACGCCCACTAATTTTTCCAATTGACAAATAGATTTATCAACCCTAAAAAACCACCCCTAAGAAAAAAAAAAAGATATAAGAGAAAAATACTCAAAATCAACAAAAAATTATAATTAAGTTCAAAAATGATGAAACGTACTCAAGAATATGCCCTATAATTTTTCAAATTGACGAATTAATTTATCAACCCTAAAAAACCACCCCCTAGAAAAGTAGAAAAACTTATCAGAGAAAAATACTCAAAATAAACTAAAAAATTATAATCATGTTCTCAAATGATGAAACGTCCTCCGGAATACGCCCCCTATTTTTTCCAATTGACAAATAGATTTATCAACCCTAAAAAACCACCCCTAAGGAAAAAAAGAAAAAGATATAAGAGAAAAATACTCAAAATCAACCAAAAAATTATAATTAAGTTCTAAAATGATGAAACGCACTCAAGAATATGCCATATAATTTTTCTAATTAACTAATTAATTTTTGAACGATAAAAAACCACCCCTTAAGAAAAAGAAAAAGATATCAGAGATAAATACTCAAAATCAACAAAAAAATTATAATTAAGTTCTAAAATGATGGAACGTATTCAGGAATATGCCACCTAATTTTTCCAATTGACAAATAGATTTATCAACCATAAAAAACCTCCCCTAAGGAAAAAAAGAAAAAGATATAAGAGAAAAATACTCAAAATTAATAAAAAAATTATAATTAAGTTCTAAAATGATAAAACGTACTCAAGAATATGCCCTATAATTTTTCTAATTAACTAATTAATTTTTGAACGATAAAAAACCACCCCTTAAGAAAAAAGGAAAAAGATATCAGAGAAAAATACTCAAAATTAACAAAAAAATTATAATTAAGTTCTAAAATGATGGAACGTATTTAGGAATATGCCCCCTAATTTTTCCAATTCACAAATAGATTAACAAACCCTAAAAAACCACCCCTTAGGAAAATAGAAAAAGTTATCACAGAGAAATACTCAAAACCAACAAAAAAAATATAATCATGTTCTAAAATGATTAAACGTACTCTGAAATACGCCCCCTATTTTTTCCAATTGACAAATAGATTTATCAACCCTAAAAAACCACCCCTAAGGAAAAAAAGAATAAGATATAAGAGAAAAATACTCTAAATCAATTAAAAAATTATAATTAAGTTCTAAAATGATGAAACGCACTCAAGAATATGCCATATAATTTTTCTAATTAACTAATTAATTTTTGAACGATAAAAATCCACCCCTTAAGAAAAAGAAAAAGATATCAGAGAAAAATACTCAAAATCAACAAAAAAATTATAATTAAGTTCTAAAATGATGGAACGTATTTAGGAATATGCCCCCTAATTTTTCCAATTGACAAATAGATTTATCAACCCTAAAAAACCTCCCCTAAGGAAAAAAAGAAAAAGATATAAGAGAAAAATACTCAAAATCAATAAAAAATTATAATTAAGTTCTAAAATGATGAAACGTACTCAAGAATATGCCCTATAATTTTTCGAATTGACGAATTAATTTTTGAACAATAAAAAACCACCTCTGAAGAAAGAAAGAAAAATATATCAGAGAAAAATACTCAAAATTAACAAAAAAATTATAATTAAGTTCTAAAATGATGGAACGTATTTAGGAATATGCCCCCAAATTTTTCCAATTGACAAATAGATTAACAAACCCTAAAAAACCACCCCTAAGGAAAAAAAGAAAAAGAAATCAGAGAAAATTACTCAAAATCAATAAAAAATTATAATTAAGTTCTAAAATGATGAAACGTACTCAAGAATATGCCCTATAATTTTTCGAATTGACGAATTAATTTTTGAACAATAAAAAACCACCTCTGAAGAAAGAAAGAAAAATATATCAGAGAAAAATACTCAAAATCAACAAAAAAATTATAATTAAGTTCTAAAATGATGGAACGTATTTAGGTATATGCCCCCTAATTTTTCCAAATCACAAATAGATTAACAAACCCTAAAAAACCACCCCTTAGGATAATAGAAAAAGTTATCACAGAGAAATACTCAAAACCAACAAAAAAAATATAATCATGTTCTAAAATGATTAAACGTACTCTGAAATACGCCCCCTAATTTTTCCAATTGACAAATAGATTAACAAACCCTAAAAAACCACCCCTAAGGAAAAAAAGAAAAAGAAATCAGAGAAAAATACTCAAAATCAATAAAAAATTATAATTAAGTTCTAAAATGATGAAACGTACTCAAGAATATGCCCTATAATTTTTCGAATTGACGAATTAATTTTTGAACAATAAAAAACCACCTCTGAAGAAAGAAAGAAAAATATATCAGAGAAAAATACTCAAAATCAACAAAAAAATTATAATTAAGTTCTAAAATGATGGAACGTATTTAGGAATATGCCCCCTAATTTTTCCAATTGACAAATAGATTTATCAACCATAAAAAACCTCCCCTAAGGAAAAAAAGAAAAAGATATAAGAGAAAAATACTCAAAATTAATAAAAAAATTATAATTAAGTTCTAAAATGATAAAACGTACTCAAGAATATGCCCTATAATTTTTCTAATTAACTAATTAATTTTTGAACGATAAAAAACCACCCCTTAAGAAAAAAGGAAAAAGATATCAGAGAAAAATACTCAAAATTAACAAAAAAATTATAATTAAGTTCTAAAATGATGGAACGTATTTAGGAATATGCCCCCAAATTTTTCCAATTGACAAATAGATTAACAAACCCTAAAAAACCACCCCTAAGGAAAAAAAGAAAAAGAAATCAGAGAAAATTACTCAAAATCAATAAAAAATTATAATTAAGTTCTAAAATGATGAAACATACTCAAGAATATGCCCTATAATTTTTCGAATTGACAAATTAATTTTTGAACAATAAAAAACCACCTCTGAAGAAAGAAAGAAAAATATATCAGAGAAAAATACTCAAAATCAACAAAAAAATTATAATTAGGTTCTAAAATGATGGAACGTATTTAGGTATATGCCCCCTAATTTTTCCAATTCACAAATAGATTAACAAACCCTAAAAAACCACCCCTTAGGAAAATAGAAAAAGTTATCACAGAGAAATACTCAAAACCAACAAAAAAAATATAATCATGTTCTAAAATGATTAAACGTACTCTGAAATACGCCCCCTATTTTTTCCAATTGACAAATAGATTTATCAACCCTAAAAAACCACCCCTAAGGAAAAAAAGAATAAGATATAAGAGAAAAATACTCTAAATCAATTAAAAAATTATAATTAAGTTCTAAAATGATGAAACGCACTCAAGAATATGCCATATAATTTTTCTAATTAACTAATTAATTTTTGAACGATAAAAATCCACCCCTTAAGAAAAAGAAAAAGATATCAGAGAAAAATACTCAAAATCAACAAAAAAATTATAATTAAGTTCTAAAATGATGGAACGTATTTAGGAATATGCCCCCTAATTTTTCCAATTCACAAATAGATTAACAAACCCTAAAAAACCACCCCTTAGGAAAATAGAAAAAGTTATCACAGAGAAATACTCAAAACCAACAAAAAAAAAAAATCATGTTCTAAAATGATTAAACGTACTCTGAAATAGCCCCCTATTTTTTCCAATTGACAAATAGATTTATCAACCCTAAAAAACCACCCCTAAGGAAAAAAAGAATAAGATATAAGAGAAAAATACTCTAAATCAATTAAAAAATTATAATTAAGTTCTAAAATGATGAAACGCACTCAAGAATATGCCATATAATTTTTCTAATTAACTAATTAATTTTTGAACGATAAAAATCCACCCCTTAAGAAAAAGAAAAAGATATCAGAGAAAAATACTCAAAATCAACAAAAAAATTATAATTAAGTTCTAAAATGATGGAACGTATTTAGGAATATGCCCCCTAATTTTTCCAATTGACAAATAGATTTATCAACCCTAAAAAACCTCCCCTAAGGAAAAAAAGAAAAAGATATAAGAGAAAAATACTCAAAATCAATAAAAAATTATAATTAAGTTCTAAAATGATGAAACGTACTCAAGAATATGCCCTATAATTTTTCGAATTGACGAATTAATTTTTGAACAATAAAAAACCACCTCTGAAGAAAGAAAGAAAAATATATCAGAGAAAAATACTCAAAATCAACAAAAAAATTATAATTAAGTTCAAAAATGATGGAACGTATTTAGGAATATGCCCACTAATTTTTCCAATTGACAAATAGATTTATCAACCCTAAAAAACCACCCCTAAGAAAAAAAAAAGATATAAGAGAAAAATACTCAAAATCAACAAAAAATTATAATTAAGTTCAAAAATGATGAAACGTACTCAAGAATATGCCCTATAATTTTTCAAATTGACGAATTAATTTATCAACCCTAAAAAACCACCCCCTAGAAAAGTAGAAAAACTTATCAGAGAAAAATACTCAAAATAAACTAAAAAATTATAATCATGTTCTCAAATGATGAAACGTCCTCCGGAATACGCCCCCTATTTTTTCCAATTGACAAATAGATTTATCAACCCTAAAAAACCACCCCTAAGAAAAAAAAAAAGATATAAGAGAAAAATACTCAAAATCAACAAAAAATTATAATTAAGTTCAAAAATGATGAAACGTACTCAAGAATATGCCATATAATTTTTCTAATTAACTAATTAATTTTTGAACGATAAAAAACCACCCCTTAAGAAAAAGAAAAAGATATCAGAAATAAATACTCAAAATCAACAAAAAAATTATAATTAGGTTCTAAAATGATGGAACGTATTCAGGAATATGCCCCCTAATTTTTCCAATTGACAAATAGATTTATCAACCATAAAAAACCTCCCCTAAGGAAAAAAAGAAAAAGATATAAGAGAAAAATACTCAAAATTAATAAAAAAATTATAATTAAGTTCTAAAATGATAAAACGTACTCAAGAATATGCCCTATAATTTTTCTAATTAACTAATTAATTTTTGAACGATAAAAAACCACCCCTTAAGAAAAAAGGAAAAAGATATCAGAGAAAAATACTCAAAATTAACAAAAAAATTATAATTAAGTTCTAAAATGATGGAACGTATTTAGGAATATGCCCCCAAATTTTTCCAATTGACAAATAGATTAACAAACCCTAAAAAACCACCCCTAAGGAAAAAAAGAAAAAGAAATCAGAGAAAAATACTCAAAATCAATAAAAAATTATAATTAAGTTCTAAAATGATGAAACGTACTCAAGAATATGCCCTATAATTTTTCGAATTGACGAATTAATTTTTGAACAATAAAAAACCACCTCTGAAGAAAGAAAGAAAAATATATCAGAGAAAAATACTCAAAATCAACAAAAAAATTATAATTAAGTTCTAAAATGATGGAACGTATTTAGGAATATGCCCCCTAATTTTTCCAATTGACAAATAGATTTATCAACCATAAAAAACCTCCCCTAAGGAAAAAAAGAAAAAGATATAAGAGAAAAATACTCAAAATTAATAAAAAAATTATAATTAAGTTCTAAAATGATAAAACGTACTCAAGAATATGCCCTATAATTTTTCTAATTAACTAATTAATTTTTGAACGATAAAAAACCACCCCTTAAGAAAAAAGGAAAAAGATATCAGAGAAAAATACTCAAAATTAACAAAAAAATTATAATTAAGTTCTAAAATGACGGAACGTATTTAGGAATATGCCCCCAAATTTTTCCAATTGACAAATAGATTAACAAACCCTAAAAAACCACCCCTAAGGAAAAAAAGAAAAAGAAATCAGAGAAAAATACTCAAAATCAATAAAAAATTATAATTAAGTTCTAAAATGATGAAACGTACTCAAGAATATGCCCTATAATTTTTCGAATTGACGAATTAATTTTTGAACAATAAAAAACCACCTCTGAAGAAAGAAAGAAAAATATATCAGAGAAAAATACTCAAAATCAACAAAAAAATTATAATTAAGTTCTAAAATGATGGAACGTATTTAGGAATATGCCCCCTAATTTTTCCAATTGACAAATAGATTTATCAACCATAAAAAACCTCCCCTAAGGAAAAAAAGAAAAAGATATAAGAGAAAAATACTCAAAATTAATAAAAAAATTATAATTAAGTTCTAAAATGATAAAACGTACTCAAGAATATGCCCTATAATTTTTCTAATTAACTAATTAATTTTTGAACGATAAAAAACCACCCCTTAAGAAAAAAGGAAAAAGATATCAGAGAAAAATACTCAAAATTAACAAAAAAATTATAATTAAGTTCTAAAATGATGAAACGTACTCAAGAATATGCCATATAATTTTTCTAATTAACTAATTAATTTTTGAACGATAAAAAACCACCCCTTAAGAAAAAGAAAAAGATATCAGAAATAAATACTCAAAATCAACAAAAAAATTATAATTAAGTTCTAAAATGATGGAACGTATTCAGGAATATGCCCCCTAATTTTTCCAATTGACAAATAGATTTATCAACCATAAAAAACCTCCCCTAAGGAAAAAAAGAAAAAGATATAAGAGAAAAATACTCAAAATTAATAAAAAAATTATAATTAAGTTCTAAAATGATAAAACGTACTCAAGAATATGCCCTATAATTTTTCTAATTAACTAATTAATTTTTGAACGATAAAAAACCACCCCTTAAGAAAAAAGGAAAAAGATATCAGAGAAAAATACTCAAAATTAACAAAAAAATTATAATTAAGTTCTAAAATGACGGAACGTATTTAGGAATATGCCCCCAAATTTTTCCAATTGACAAATAGATTAACAAACCCTAAAAAACCACCCCTAAGGAAAAAAAGAAAAAGAAATCAGAGAAAAATACTCAAAATCAATAAAAAATTATAATTAAGTTCTAAAATGATGAAACGTACTCAAGAATATGCCCTATAATTTTTCGAATTGACGAATTAATTTTTGAACAATAAAAAACCACCTCTGAAGAAAGAAAGAAAAATATATCAGAGAAAAATACTCAAAATCAACAAAAAAATTATAATTAAGTTCTAAAATGATGGAACGTATTTAGGAATATGCCCCCTAATTTTTCCAATTGACAAATAGATTTATCAACCATAAAAAACCTCCCCTAAGGAAAAAAAGAAAAAGATATAAGAGAAAAATACTCAAAATTAATAAAAAAATTATAATTAAGTTCTAAAATGATAAAACGTACTCAAGAATATGCCCTATAATTTTTCTAATTAACTAATTAATTTTTGAACGATAAAAAACCACCCCTTAAGAAAAAAGGAAAAAGATATCAGAGAAAAATACTCAAAATTAACAAAAAAATTATAATTAAGTTCTAAAATGATGGAACGTATTTAGGAATATGCCCCCAAATTTTTCCAATTGACAAATAGATTAACAAACCCTAAAAAACCACCCCTAAGGAAAAAAAGAAAAAGAAATCAGAGAAAATTACTCAAAATCAATAAAAAATTATAATTAAGTTCTAAAATGATGAAACGTACTCAAGAATATGCCCTATAATTTTTCGAATTGACGAATTAATTTTTGAACAATAAAAAACCACCTCTGAAGAAAGAAAGAAAAATATATCAGAGAAAAATACTCAAAATCAACAAAAAAATTATAATTAAGTTCTAAAATGATGGAACGTATTTAGGAATATGCCCCCTAATTTTTCCAATTCACAAATAGATTAACAAACCCTAAAAAACCACCCCTTAGGAAAATAGAAAAAGTTATCACAGAGAAATACTCAAAACCAACAAAAAAAATATAATCATGTTCTAAAATGATTAAACGTACTCTGAAATACGCCCCCTATTTTTTCCAATTGACAAATAGATTTATCAACCCTAAAAAACCACCCCTAAGGAAAAAAAGAATAAGATATAAGAGAAAAATACTCTAAATCAATTAAAAAATTATAATTAAGTTCTAAAATGATGAAACGCACTCAAGAATATGCCATATAATTTTTCTAATTAACTAATTAATTTTTGAACGATAAAAATCCACCCCTTAAGAAAAAGAAAAAGATATCAGAGAAAAATACTCAAAATCAACAAAAAAATTATAATTAAGTTCTAAAATGATGGAACGTATTTAGGAATATGCCCCCTAATTTTTCCAATTCACAAATAGATTAACAAACCCTAAAAAACCACCCCTTAGGAAAATAGAAAAAGTTATCACAGAGAAATACTCAAAACCAACAAAAAAAAAAAATCATGTTCTAAAATGATTAAACGTACTCTGAAATAGCCCCCTATTTTTTCCAATTGACAAATAGATTTATCAACCCTAAAAAACCACCCCTAAGGAAAAAAAGAATAAGATATAAGAGAAAAATACTCTAAATCAATTAAAAAATTATAATTAAGTTCTAAAATGATGAAACGCACTCAAGAATATGCCATATAATTTTTCTAATTAACTAATTAATTTTTGAACGATAAAAATCCACCCCTTAAGAAAAAGAAAAAGATATCAGAGAAAAATACTCAAAATCAACAAAAAAATTATAATTAAGTTCTAAAATGATGAAACGTATTTAGGAATATGCCCCCTAATTTTTCCAATTGACAAATAGATTTATCAACCCTAAAAAACCTCCCCTAAGGAAAAAAAGAAAATGATATAAGAGAAAAATACTCAAAATCAATAAAAAATTATAATTAAGTTCTAAAATGATGAAACGTACTCAAGAATATGCCCTATAATTTTTCGAATTGACGAATTAATTTTTGAACAATAAAAAACCACCTCTGAAGAAAGAAAGAAAAATATATCAGAGAAAAATACTCAAAATCAACAAAAAAATTATAATTAAGTTCAAAAATGATGGAACGTATTTAGGAATATGCCCACTAATTTTTCCAATTGACAAATAGATTTATCAACCCTAAAAAACCACCCCTAAGAAAAAAAAAAAGATATAAGAGAAAAATACTCAAAATCAACAAAAAATTATAATTAAGTTCAAAAATGATGAAACGTACTCAAGAATATGCCCTATAATTTTTCAAATTGACGAATTAATTTATCAACCCTAAAAAACCACCCCCTAGAAAAGTAGAAAAACTTATCAGAGAAAAATACTCAAAATAAACTAAAAAATTATAATCATGTTCTCAAATGATGAAACGTCCTCCGGAATACGCCCCCTATTTTTTCCAATTGACAAATAGATTTATCAACCCTAAAAAACCACCCCTAAGAAAAAAAAAAAGATATAAGAGAAAAATACTCAAAATCAACAAAAAATTATAATTAAGTTCAAAAATGATGAAACGTACTCAAGAATATGCCATATAATTTTTCTAATTAACTAATTAATTTTTGAACGATAAAAAACCACCCCTTAAGAAAAAGAAAAAGATATCAGAAATAAATACTCAAAATCAACAAAAAAATTATAATTAAGTTCTAAAATGATGGAACGTATTCAGGAATATGCCCCCTAATTTTTCCAATTGACAAATAGATTTATCAACCATAAAAAACCTCCCCTAAGGAAAAAAAGAAAAAGAAATCAGAGAAAAATACTCAAAATCAATAAAAAATTATAATTAAGTTCTAAAATGATGAAACGTACTCAAGAATATGCCCTATAATTTTTCGAATTGACGAATTAATTTTTGAACAATAAAAAACCACCTCTGAAGAAAGAAAGAAAAATATATCAGAGAAAAATACTCAAAATCAACAAAAAAATTATAATTAAGTTCTAAAATGATGGAACGTATTTAGGAATATGCCCCCTAATTTTTCCAATTGACAAATAGATTTATCAACCATAAAAAACCTCCCCTAAGGAAAAAAAGAAAAAGATATAAGAGAAAAATACTCAAAATTAATAAAAAAATTATAATTAAGTTCTAAAATGATAAAACGTACTCAAGAATATGCCCTATAATTTTTCTAATTAACTAATTAATTTTTGAACGATAAAAAACCACCCCTTAAGAAAAAAGGAAAAAGATATCAGAGAAAAATACTCAAAATTAACAAAAAAATTATAATTAAGTTCTAAAATGATGGAACGTATTTAGGAATATGCCCCCAAATTTTTCCAATTGACAAATAGATTAACAAACCCTAAAAAACCACCCCTAAGGAAAAAAAGAAAAAGAAATCAGAGAAAATTACTCAAAATCAATAAAAAATTATAATTAAGTTCTAAAATGATGAAACGTACTCAAGAATATGCCCTATAATTTTTCGAATTGACGAATTAATTTTTGAACAATAAAAAACCACCTCTGAAGAAAGAAAGAAAAATATATCAGAGAAAAATACTCAAAATCAACAAAAAAATTATAATTAAGTTCTAAAATGATGGAACGTATTTAGGAATATGCCCCCTAATTTTTCCAATTCACAAATAGATTAACAAACCCTAAAAAACCACCCCTTAGGAAAATAGAAAAAGTTATCACAGAGAAATACTCAAAACCAACAAAAAAAATATAATCATGTTCTAAAATGATTAAACGTACTCTGAAATACGCCCCCTATTTTTTCCAATTGACAAATAGATTTATCAACCCACAAAAACCACCCCTAAGGAAAAAAAGAATAAGATATAAGAGAAAAATACTCTAAATCAATTAAAAAATTATAATTAAGTTCTAAAATGATGAAACGCACTCAAGAATATGCCATATAATTTTTCTAATTAACTAATTAATTTTTGAACGATAAAAATCCACCCCTTAAGAAAAAGAAAAAGATATCAGAGAAAAATACTCAAAATCAACAAAAAAATTATAATTAAGTTCTAAAATGATGGAACGTATTTAGGAATATGCCCCCTAATTTTTCCAATTCACAAATAGATTAACAAACCCTAAAAAACCACCCCTTAGGAAAATAGAAAAAGTTATCACAGAGAAATACTCAAAACCAACAAAAAAAATATAATCATGTTCTAAAATGATTAAACGTACTCTGAAATACGCCCCCTATTTTTTCCAATTGACAAATAGATTTATCAACCCTAAAAAACCACCCCTAAGGAAAAAAAGAATAAGATATAAGAGAAAAATACTCTAAATCAATTAAAAAATTATAATTAAGTTCTAAAATGATGAAACGCACTCAAGAATATGCCATATAATTTTTCTAATTAACTAATTAATTTTTTAACGATAAAAATCCACCCCTTAAGAAAAAGAAAAAGATATCAGAGAAAAATACTCAAAATCAACAAAAAAATTATAATTAAGTTCTAAAATGATGGAACGTATTTAGGAATATGCCCCCTAATTTTTCCAATTGACAAATAGATTTATCAACCCTAAAAAACCTCCCCTAAGGAAAAAAAGAAAAAGATATAAGAGAAAAATACTTAAAATCAACAAAAACATTATAATTAAGTTCTAAAATGATGAAACGTACTCAAGAATATGACCTATAATTTTTCTCATTGACAAATTCATTTTTTTACTATAAAAAACCACCCCTTAAGAAAAAAACAAAAAGATATCAGAGAAAAATACTCAAAATCAACAATAAAATTATAATTAAGTTCTACAATGATGAAACGTATTTAGGAATATGCCCCCTAATTTTTCCAATTGACAAATAGATTTATCAACCCAAAAAAACCACCCCTAAGGAAAAAAAGAAAAAGAAATCAGAGAAAAATACTCAAAATCAATAAAAAAATTATAATTAAGTTCTAAAATGATGAAACGTACTTAAGAATATGCCCTTTAATTTTTCGAATTAACTAATTAATTTTTGAACAATAAAAAACCACCCCTTAAGAAAAAAAGAAAAATATATCAGAGAAAAATACTCAAAATCAACAAAAAAAATAAAATTAAGTTCTAAAATGATGGAACGTATTTAGGAATATGCCCCCTAATTTTTCCAATTGACAAATAGATTTATCAATCTTAAAAAACCACCCCTAAGGAAAAAAAGAAAAAGATATAAGAGAAAAATACTCAAAATCAACAAAAACATTATAATTAAGTTCTAAAATGATGAAACGTACTTAAGAATATGACCTTTAATTTTTCTCATTGACAAATTCATTTTTTAACTATAAAAAACCACCCCTTAAGAAAAAAAAAAAAAAGATATCAGAGAAAAATACTCAAAATCAACAATAAAATTATAATTAAGTTCTAAAATGATGGAACGTATTTAGGAATATGCCCCCTAATTATTCCAATTGACAAATAGATTAACAAACCCTAAAAAACCACCCCTAAGGAAAAAAAGAAAAAGAAATCAGAGAAAAATACTCAAAGTCAACAATAAAATTATAATTAAGTTCTAAAATGATAGAAGGTTCTCAGGAATATGCCTGTATTTTTTTAAATTGACTAATTTATTTATTAACCGTTGAAAACAACCCATTATATGATATATGATAAATTATTTTCCATATTTCTAGATCTAATTTCAAATTTTTTTATCTAAGAAATAATAAAATTGAACAAAAATTAAAGGACTCCGCGTTACTTTCATATAGTCAAAAAATTAAAATTCTACTAATTTTTCCTCGACAGAAAAATTTGGCAAAATACACAAAAAATTTTCTAGATAAATATAAATTATTTTCCATATTTCTAGATCAAATTTTAAATTTTTTTATCTAACAAAAAAAAAAATTGAACAAAACTGAAAGGACTGCACGTTACTTTCATATAGTTAAAAAATAATAATTCAATCAATTTTTGTCTCGACAGAAAAATTTGGCAAAATAAAAAAAAAAATTTCAGATAAATATAAATTATTTTCCATATTTCTAGATCTAATTTCAAATATTTTCCTCTAAGAAAGAATAAAATTGAACGAAAATTAAAGGACTGCGCGTTACTTTCATATAGTCAAAAAATGAAAATTCAATTAATTTTTCCTGGACAGAAAAATTTGGCAAAATATACAAAAAAATTTCCAGTTAAATATAAATTATTTTTCATATTTCTAGATCTAATTTCAAATTTTTTCATTTAACAAAAAAAAAATTGAACAAAAATGAAAGGACTGCACGTTACTTTCATATAGTTAAAAAATAATAATTCAATCAATTTTTGTCTCGACAGAAAAATTTGGCAAAATACACAAAAAATTTTTCAGATAAATATCAAAAATTTTCCATATTTCTAGATCTAATTTCAAATTTTTTCATCTATGAACGAATAAAATTGAACAAAAATTGAAGGACTGCGCGTTACTTTCATCTAGTCAAAAAATGAAAATTAAATCAATTTTTGTCTCGACAGAAAAGTTTAGCAAAAAACACAAAAAAATTTTCAGATATATATAAATTATTTTCCATGTTTCTAGATCTAATTCTAAATTTTTTCATCTAAGAAAGAATAAAATTGAACAAAAATTAAAGGACTGCACGTTACTTTCATCTAGTCAAAAAATGAAAATTCAATCAATTTTTGTCTCGACAGAAAAATTTGGCAAAAAAAAAAAAAAAATTTCAGATAAATATAAATTATTTTCCATATTTCTAAATCTAATTTCAAATTTTTTCATCTAAGAAAGAATAAAATTGAACAAAAATTAAGGACTGCGCGTTACTTTCATATAGTCAAAAAATGAAAATTCTATTAATTTTTCCTCGACAGAAAAATTTGGCAAAATACACAAAAAATTTTCCAGATAAATATAAATTATTTTCCATATTTCTAGATCTAATTTCAAATTTTTTTATCTTACAAAAAAAAAAAATTGAACAAAACTGAAAGGACTGCACGTTACTTTCATATAGTTAAAAAATAATAATTCAATCAATTTTTGTCTCGACAGAAAAATTTGGCAAAATAAAAAAAAAAAATTTCAGATAAATATAAATTATTTTCCATATTTCTAGATCTAATTTCAAATATTTTCACCTAAGAAAGAATAAAATTGAACAAAAATTAAAGGACTGCGCGTTACTTTCATATAGTCAAAAAATGAAAATTCAATTAATTTTTCCTCGACAGAAAAATTTGGCAAAATATACAAAAAATTTTCCAGATAAATATAAATTATTTTTTATATTTCTAGATCTAATTTCAAATTTTTTCATCTAAGAAAAAAAAAAATTGAACAAAAATGAAAGGACTGCACGTTACTTTCATATAGTTAAAAAATAATAATTCAATCAATTTTTGTCGCGACAGAAAAATTTGGCAAAATACACAAAAAAATTTTTAGATAAATATCAAAAATTTTCTATATTTCTAGATCTAATTTCAAATTTTTTCATCTATGAACGAATAAAATTGAACAAAAATTGAAGGACTGCGCGTTACTTTCATCTAGTCAAAAAATGAAAATTAAATCAATTTTTGTCTCGACAGAAAAATTTAGCAAAAAACACAAAAAAATTTTCAGATAAATATCAATTATTTTCCATGTTTCTAGATCTAATTTTAAATTTTTTCATCTAAGAAAGAATAAAATTGAACAAAAATTAAAGGACTGCACGTTACTTTCATATAGTCAAAAAATGAAAATTTAATCAATTTTTGTCTAGTCAGAAAAATTTGGCAAAATACAAAAAAAAAGTTTTAGATAAATATCAATTATTTTCCATATTTCTAGATCTAATTTCAAATTTTTTCATCTATAAACGAATAAAATTGAACAAAAATTGAAGGAATGCGCGTTACTTTCATCTAGTAAAAAAATGAAAATTCAATCAATTTTTGTCTCGACAGAAAAATTAGGCAAAATAGACAAAAAATTTTTCAGATAAATATCAATTATTTTCCATGTTTCTAGATCTAATTTCAAATTTTTTCATCTAAGAAAGAATAAAATTGAACAAAAATTAAAGGACTGCACGTTACTTTCATATAGTCAAAAAATGAAAATTCAATCAATTTTTGTCTCGACAAAAAAATTAAGCAAAATACACAAAAAAATTTTCAGATAAATATCAAAAATTTTCCATATTTCTAGATCTAATTTGAAATTTTTTCATCTATTCTGAACGAATAAAATTGAACAAAAATTGAAGGACTGCGCGTTACTTTCATCTAGCCAAAAATGAAAATTAAATCAATTTTTGTCTCGACAGAAAAATTAAGCAAAATACACAAAAAATTTTTCAGATAAATATCAATTATTTTCCATATTTCTAGATCTAATTTTAAATTTTTTCATTTAAGAAAGAATAAAATTGAACAAAAATTAAAGTACTGCGCGTTACTTTCATATAGTCAAAAAATTAAAATTCTATTAATTTTTCCTCGACAGAAAAATTTGGCAAAATACACAAAAAATTTTCCAGATAAATATAAATTATTTTTCATATTTCTAGATCTAATTTCAAATTTTTTTATCTAACAAAAAAAAAAATTGAACAAAACTGAAAGGACTGCACGTTACTTTCATATAGTTAAAAAATAATAATTCAATCAATTTTTGTCTCGACAGAAAAATTTGGCAAAATAAAAAAAAAATTTCAGATAAATATAAATTATTTTCCATATTTCTAGATCTAATTTCAAATATTTTCATCTAAGAAAGAATAAAATTAAACAAAAATTAAATGACTGCGCGTTACTTTCATATAGTCAAAAAATGAAAATTCAATTAATTTTTCCTGGACAGAAAAATTTGGCAAAATATACAAAAAATTTTCCAGATAAATATAAATTATTTTCCATATTTCTAGATCTAATTTCAAATTTTTTCATCTATGAACGAAAAAAATTGAACAAAAATTAAAGGACTGCACGTTACTTTCATATAGTCAAAAAATGAAAATTCAATCAATTTTTGTCTAGTCAGAAAAATTTGGCAAAATACAAAACAAAATTTTAGATAAATTTCAATTATTTTTTATATTTCTAGATCTAATTTCAAATTTTTTCATCTAAGAAAGAATAAAATTGAACAAAAATTAAAGGACTGCACGTTACTTTCATATAGTCAAAAAATGAAAATTCATTCAATATTTGTCTAGTCAGAAAAATATGGCAAAATACAAAAAAAAAATTTTAGATAAATATTAATTATTT
This sequence comes from Ganaspis brasiliensis, assembly GCA_037103525.1. Lineage (NCBI taxonomy): Eukaryota > Metazoa > Arthropoda > Insecta > Hymenoptera > Figitidae > Ganaspis > Ganaspis brasiliensis. Next base: position 93,202 of record JAZKLR010000589.1, on the reverse strand, counting down.
TCCATATTTCTAGATCTAATTTTCAAATTTTTTCATCTATGAACGAATAAAATTGAACTAAAATTGAAGGACTGCGCGTTACTTTCATCTAGTAAAAAAATGAAAATTAAATCAATTTTTGTCTCGACAGAAAAATTTAGCAAAATACACAAAAAGTTTTTCAGATAAATATCAATTATTTTCCATATTTCTAGATCTAATTTCAAATTTTTTCATTTATGAACGCATAAAATTGAACAAAAATTGAAGGACTGCGCGTTACTTTCATCTAGTCAAAAAATGAAAATTAAATCAATTTTTGTCTTGACAGAAAAATTTAGCAAAACACAAAAAAAATTTTCAGATAAATATCAATTATTTTCCATATTTCTAGATCTAATTTCAAATTTTTTCATCTATGAACGAATAAAATTAAACAAAAATTGAAGGACTGCGCGTTAGTTTCATATAGTAAAAAAATGAAAATTCAATCAATTTTTGGCTCGACAGAAAAATTTGGCAAAATACAAAAAAAAAATTTTAGATAAATATCAATTATTTTCCATATTTCTAGATCTAATTTCAAATTTTTTCATCTATAAACGAATAAAATTGAACAAAAATTGAAGGACTGCGCGTTACTTTCATCTAGTCAAAAAATGAAAATTCAATCAATTTTTGTCTCGACAGAAAAATTTGGCAAAATACACAAAAAATTTCAGATAAATATAAATTATTTTCCATATTTCTAGATCTAATTTCAAATTTTTCCATCTAAGAAAGAATAAAATTGAACAAAAATTAAAGGACTGCACGTTACTTTCATATAGTTAAAAAATAAAAATTTAATTAATTTTTGTCTCGACAGAAAAATTTAGCAAAATACACAAAAAATTTTCCAGATAAATATAAATTATTTTTCATATTTCTAGATCTAATTTCAAATTTTTTCATATCAGAAAGAATAAAATTGAACAAAAATGAAAGGACTGCACGTTACTTTCATATAGTTAAAAAATAATAATTCAATCAATTTTTGTCTCGACAGAAAAATTTGGCAAAATACACAAAAAATTTTTCAGATAAATATCAAAAATTTTCCTTATTTCTAGATCTAATTTCAAATTTTTTCATCTATGAACGAATAAAATTGAACAAAAATTAAAGGACTGCACGTTACTTTCATCTAGTCAAAAAATGAAAATTCAATCAATTTTTGTCTCGACAGAAAAATTTGACAAAATACACAAAAAATTTTTCAAATAAATATCAAAAATTTTCCATATTTCTAGATCTTATTTTAAATTTTTTCATTCATGAACGAATAAAATTGAACAAAAATTGAAGGACTGCGCGTTACTTTCATATAGTAAAAAAATTAAAATTCAATCAATTTTTGGCTCGACAGAATAATTTGGCAAAATACAAACCAAAATTTTAGATAAATATCAATTATTTTCCATATTTCTAGATCTTATTTCAAATTTTTTCATCGATGAACGATTAAAATTGAACAAAAATTGAAGGACTGCGCGTTAGTTTAATATAGTAAAAAAATGAAAATTCAATCAATTTTTGTCTCGACAGAAAAATTTGGCAAAATACAAAAAAAAAATTTTAGATAAATATCAATTATTTTCCATATTTCTAGATCTAATTTCAAATTTTTTCATCTATGAACGAATAAAATTGAACAAAAATTGAAGAACTGCGCGTTACTTTCATCTAGTCAAAAAATAAAAATTCAATCAATTTTTGTCTCGACAGAAAAATTTAGCAAAATACACAAAAAATTTTTCAGATAAATATCAAATATTTTCCATGTTTCTAGATCTAATTTCCAATTTTTTTATCTAAGAAAGAATAAAATTGAACAAAAATTAAAGGACTGCACGTTACTTTCATATAGTCAAAAAATGAAAATTCATTCAATTTTTGTCTAGTCAGAAAAATTTGGCAAAATACAAAAAAAAAATTTTAGATAAATATCAATTATTTTCCATATTTCTAGATCTTATTTCAAATTTTTTCATTTATGAACGAATAAAATTGAACAAAAATTGAAGGACTGCGCGTTACTTTCATATAGTAAAAAAATGAAAATTCAATCAATTTTTGGCTCGACAGAATAATTTGGCAAAATACAAACCAAAATTTTAGATAAATATCAATTATTTTCCATATTTCTAGATCTTATTTCAAATTTTTTCATCTATGAATGAATAAAACTGAAGAAAAATTGAAGGACTGCGCGTTACTTTCATATAGTAAAAAAATGAAAATTCAATCAATTTTTGGCTCGACAGAATAATTTGGCAAAATACAAACCAAAATTTTAGATAAATATCAATTATTTTCCATATTTCTAGATCTTATTTCAAATTTTTTCATCTATGAATGAATAAAACTGAAGAAAAATTGAAGGACTGCGCGTTACTTTCATCTAGTCAAAAAATGAAAATTAAATCAATTTTTGTCTCGACAGAAAAATTTAGCAAAATACAAAAAAAATTTTCAGATAAATATCAATTATTTTCCATATTTCTAGATCTAATTTCAAATTTTTTCATCGATGAACGATTAAAATTGAACAAAAATTGAAGGACTGCGCGTTAGTTTAATATAGTAAAAAAATGAAAATTCAATCAATTTTTGTCTCGACAGAAATATTTGGCAAAATACAAAAAAAAAATTTTAGATAAATATCAATTATTTTCCATATTTCTAGATCTAATTTCAAATTTTTTCATCTATGAACGAATAAAATTGAACAAAAATTGAAGAACTGCGCGTTACATTCATATAGTCAAAAAATGAAAATTCAATCAATTTTTTTCTCGTCAGAAAAATTTGGCAAAATACAAAAAAAAAATTTCATATAAATATCAATTATTTTCCATATTTCTAAATCTGATTTTAAATTTTTTCATCTATGAACAAATAAAATTGAACAAAAATTGAAGGACTGTGCGTTACTTTCATATAGTTAAAGAATAAAAATTTAATTAATTTTTGTCTCGACAGAAAAATTTGGCAAAATACACAAAAAATTTTTCAGATAAATATCAAAAATTTTCCATATTTCTAGATCTTATTTTAAATTTTTTCATTCATGAACGAATAAAATTGAACAAAAATTGAAGGACTGCGCGTTACTTTCATATAGTAAAAAAATTAAAATTCAATCAATTTTTGGCTCGACAGAATAATTTGGCAAAATACAAACCAAAATTTTAGATAAATATCAATTATTTTCCATATTTCTAGATCTTATTTCAAATTTTTTCATCGATGAACGATTAAAATTGAACAAAAATTGAAGGACTGCGCGTTAGTTTAATATAGTAAAAAAATGAAAATTCAATCAATTTTTGTCTCGACAGAAAAATTTGGCAAAATACAAAAAAAAAATTTTAGATAAATATCAATTATTTTCCATATTTCTAGATCTAATTTCAAATTTTTTCATCTATGAACGAATAAAATTGAACAAAAATTGAAGAACTGCGCGTTACTTTCATCTAGTCAAAAAATAAAAATTCAATCAATTTTTGTCTCGACAGAAAAATTTAGCAAAATACACAAAAAATTTTTCAGATAAATATCAAATATTTTCCATGTTTCTAGATCTAATTTCCAATTTTTTTATCTAAGAAAGAATAAAATTGAACAAAAATTAAAGGACTGCACGTTACTTTCATATAGTCAAAAAATGAAAATTCATTCAATTTTTGTCTAGTCAGAAAAATTTGGCAAAATACAAAAAAAAAATTTTAGATAAATATCAATTATTTTCCATATTTCTAGATCTTATTTCAAATTTTTTCATTTATGAACGAATAAAATTGAACAAAAATTGAAGGACTGCGCGTTACTTTCATATAGTAAAAAAATGAAAATTCAATCAATTTTTGGCTCGACAGAATAATTTGGCAAAATACAAACCAAAATTTTAGATAAATATCAATTATTTTCCATATTTCTAGATCTTATTTCAAATTTTTTCATCTATGAATGAATAAAACTGAAGAAAAATTGAAGGACTGCGCGTTACTTTCATATAGTAAAAAAATGAAAATTCAATCAATTTTTGGCTCGACAGAATAATTTGGCAAAATACAAACCAAAATTTTAGATAAATATCAATTATTTTCCATATTTCTAGATCTTATTTCAAATTTTTTCATCTATGAATGAATAAAACTGAAGAAAAATTGAAGGACTGCGCGTTACTTTCATCTAGTCAAAAAATGAAAATTAAATCAATTTTTGTCTCGACAGAAAAATTTAGCAAAATACAAAAAAAATTTTCAGATAAATATCAATTATTTTCCATATTTCTAGATCTAATTTCAAATTTTTTCATCGATGAACGATTAAAATTGAACAAAAATTGAAGGACTGCGCGTTAGTTTAATATAGTAAAAAAATGAAAATTCAATCAATTTTTGTCTCGACAGAAATATTTGGCAAAATAAAAAAAAAAATTTTAGATAAATATCAATTATTTTCCATATTTCTAGATCTAATTTCAAATTTTTTCATCTATGAACGAATAAAATTGAACAAAAATTGAAGAACTGCGCGTTACATTCATATAGTCAAAAAATGAAAATTCAATCAATTTTTTTCTCGTCAGAAAAATTTGGCAAAATACAAAAAAAAAATTTCATATAAATATCAATTATTTTCCATATTTCTAAATCTGATTTTAAATTTTTTCATCTATGAACAAATAAAATTGAACAAAAATTGAAGGACTGTGCGTTACTTTTATATAGTTAAAGAATAAAAATTTAATTAATTTTTGTCTCGACAGAAAAATTTGGCAAAATACACAAAAAATTTTTCAGATAAATATCAAAAATTTTCCATATTTCTAGATCTAATTTCAAATTTTTTCATCTATGAACGAATAAAATTGAACAAAAATTAAAGGACTGCACGTTACTTTCATCTTGTCAAAAAATGAAAATTCAATCAATTTTTGGCTCGACAGAATAATTTGGCAAAATACAAACCAAAATTTTAGATAAATATCAATTATTTTCCATATTTCTAGATCTTATTTCAAATTTTTTCATCTATGAATGAATAAAACTGAAGAAAAATTGAAGGACTGCGCGTTACTTTCATCTAGTCAAAAAATGAAAATTAAATCAATTTTTGTCTCGACAGAAAAATTTAGCAAAATACAAAAAAAATTTTCAGATAAATATCAATTATTTTCCATATTTCTAGATCTAATTTCAAATTTTTTCAACGATGAACGATTAAAATTGAACAAAAATTGAAGGACTGCGCGTTAGTTTAATATAGTAAAAAAATGAAAATTCAATCAATTTTTGTCTCGACAGAAAAATTTGGCAAAATACAAAAAAAAAATTTTAGATAAATATCAATTATTTTCCATATTTCTAGATCTAATTTCAAATTTTTTCATTTAAGAAAGAATAAAATTGAACAAAAATTAAAGTACTGCGCGTTACTTTCATATAGTCAAAAAATTAAAATTCTATTAATTTTTCCTCGACAGAAAAATTTGGCAAAATACACAAAAAATTTTCCAGATAAATATAAATTATTTTTCATATTTCTAGATCTAATTTCAAATTTTTTTATCTAACAAAAAAAAAAATTGAACAAAACTGAAAGGACTGCACGTTACTTTCATATAGTTAAAAAATAATAATTCAATCAATTTTTGTCTCGACAGAAAAATTTGGCAAAATAAAAAAAAAATTTCAGATAAATATCAAAAATTTTCCATATTTCTAGATCTAATTTCAAATTTTTTCATCTATGAACGAATAAAATTGAACAAAAATTAAAGGACTGCACGTTACTTTCATCTTGTCAAAAAATGAAAATTCAATCAATTTTTGGCTCGACAGAATAATTTGGCAAAATACAAACCAAAATTTTAGATAAATATCAATTATTTTCCATATTTCTAGATCTTATTTCAAATTTTTTCATCTATGAATGAATAAAACTGAAGAAAAATTGAAGGACTGCGCGTTACTTTCATCTAGTCAAAAAATGAAAATTAAATCAATTTTTGTCTCGACAGAAAAATTTAGCAAAATACAAAAAAAAATTTTCAGATAAATATCAATTATTTTCCATATTTCTAGATCTAATTTCAAATTTTTTCAACGATGAACGATTAAAATTGAACAAAAATTGAAGGACTGCGCGTTAGTTTAATATAGTAAAAAAATGAAAATTCAATCAATTTTTGTCTCGACAGAAAAATTTGGCAAAATACAAAAAAAAAATTTTAGATAAATATCAATTATTTTCCATATTTCTAGATCTAATTTCAAATTTTTTCATTTAAGAAAGAATAAAATTGAACAAAAATTAAAGTACTGCGCGTTACTTTCATATAGTCAAAAAATTAAAATTCTATTAATTTTTCCTCGACAGAAAAATTTGGCAAAATACACAAAAAATTTTCCAGATAAATATAAATTATTTTTCATATTTCTAGATCTAATTTCAAATTTTTTTATCTAACAAAAAAAAAAATTGAACAAAACTGAAAGGACTGCACGTTACTTTCATATAGTTAAAAAATAATAATTCAATCAATTTTTGTCTCGACAGAAAAATTTGGCAAAATAAAAAAAAAATTTCAGATAAATATAAATTATTTTCCATATTTCTAGATCTAATTTCAAATATTTTCATCTAAGAAAGAATAAAATTAAACAAAAATTAAATGACTGCGCGTTACTTTTATATAGTCAAAAAATGAAAATTCAATTAATTTTTCCTGGACAGAAAAATTTGGCAAAATATACAAAAAATTTTCCAGATAAATATAAATTATTTTCCATATTTCTAGATCTAATTTCAAATTTTTTCATCTATGAACGAAAAAAATTGAACAAAAATTAAAGGACTGCACGTTACTTTCATATAGTCAAAAAATGAAAATTCAATCAATTTTTGTCTAGTCAGAAAAATTTGGCAAAATACAAAACAAAATTTTAGATAAATTTCAATTATTTTTTATATTTCTAGATCTAATTTCAAATTTTTTCATCTAAGAAAGAATAAAATTGAACAAAAATTAAAGGACTGCACGTTACTTTCATATAGTCAAAAAATGAAAATTCATTCAATATTTGTCTAGTCAGAAAAATTTGGCAAAATACAAAAAAAAAATTTTAGATAAATATTAATTATTTTCCATATTTCTAGATCTAATTTTCAAATTTTTTCATCTATGAACGAATAAAATTGAACTAAAATTGAAGGACTGCGCGTTACTTTCATCTAGTAAAAAAATGAAAATTAAATCAATTTTTGTCTCGACAGAAAAATTTAGCAAAATACACAAAAAGTTTTTCAGATAAATATCAATTATTTTCCATATTTCTAGATCTAATTTCCAATTTTTTCATCTATGAACGAATAAAATTGAACAAAAATTGAAGGACTGCGCGTTACTTTCATATAGTCACAAAATGAAAATTCAATCAATTTTTGTCTCGACAGAAAAATTTGACAAAATACACAAAAAATTTTTCAGATAAATATCAATTGTTTTCCATATTTCTAGATCTAATTTCAAATTTTTTCATTTATGAACGCATAAAATTGAACAAAAATAGAAGGACTGCGCGTTACTTTCATCTAGTCAAAAAATGAAAATTAAATCAATTTTTGTCTTGACAGAAAAATTTAGCAAAATACAAAAAAAATTTTCAGATAAATATCAATTATTTTCCATATTTCTAGATCTAATTTCAAATTTTTTCATCTATGAACGAATAAAATTAAACAAAAATTGAAGGACTGCGCGTTAGTTTCATATAGTAAAAAAATGAAAATTCAATCAATTTTTGGCTCGACAGAAAAATTTGGCAAAATACAAAAAAAAAATTTTAGATAAATATCAATTATTTTCCATATTTCTAGATCTAATTTCAAATTTTTTCATCTATAAACGAATAAAATTGAACAAAAATTGAAGGACTGCGCGTTACTTTCATCTAGTCAAAAAATGAAAATTCAATCAATTTTTGTCTCGACAGAAAAATTTGGCAAAATACACAAAAAAATTCAGATAAATATAAATTATTTTCCATATTTCTAGATCTAATTTCAAATTTTTCCATCTAAGAAAGAATAAAATTGAACAAAAATTAAAGGACTGCACGTTACTTTCATATAGTTAAAAAATAAAAATTTAATTAATTTTTGTCTCGACAGAAAAATTTAGCAAAATACACAAAAAATTTTCCAGATAAATATAAATTATTTTTCATATTTCTAGATCTAATTTCAAATTTTTTCATCTATGAACGAATAAAATTGAACAAAAATTGAAGAACTGCGCGTTACTTTCATCTAGTCAAAAAATAAAAATTCAATCAATTTTTGTCTCGACAGAAAAATTTAGCAAAATACACAAAAAATTTTTCAGATAAATATCAAATATTTTCCATGTTTCTAGATCTAATTTCCAATTTTTTTATCTAAGAAAGAATAAAATTGAACAAAAATTAAAGGACTGCACGTTACTTTCATATAGTCAAAAAATGAAAATTCATTCAATTTTTGTCTAGTCAGAAAAATTTGGCAAAATACAAAAAAAAAATTTTAGATAAATATCAATTATTTTCCATATTTCTAGATCTTATTTAAAATTTTTTCATTTATGAACGAATAAAATTGAACAAAAATTGAAGGACTGCGCGTTACTTTCATATAGTAAAAAAATGAAAATTCAATCAATTTTTGGCTCGACAGAATAATTTGGCAAAATACAAACCAAAATTTTAGATAAATATCAATTATTTTCCATATTTCTAGATCTTATTTCAAATTTTTTCATCTATGAATGAATAAAACTGAAGAAAAATTGAAGGACTGCTCGTTACTTTCATATAGTAAAAAAATGAAAATTCAATCAATTTTTGGCTCGACAGAATAATTTGGCAAAATACAAACCAAAATTTTAGATAAATATCAATTATTTTCCATATTTCTAGATCTTATTTCAAATTTTTTCATCTATGAATGAATAAAACTGAAGAAAAATTGAAGGACTGCGCGTTACTTTCATCTAGTCAAAAAATGAAAATTAAATCAATTTTTGTCTCGACAGAAAAATTTAGCAAAATACAAAAAAAATTTTCAGATAAATATCAATTATTTTCCATATTTCTAGATCTAATTTCAAATTTTTTCATCGATGAACGATTAAAATTGAACAAAAATTGAAGGACTGCGCGTTAGTTTAATATAGTAAAAAAATGAAAATTCAATCAATTTTTGTCTCGACAGAAATATTTGGCAAAATACAAAAAAAAAATTTTAGATAAATATCAATTATTTTCCATATTTCTAGATCTAATTTCAAATTTTTTCATCTATGAACGAATAAAATTGAACAAAAATTGAAGAACTGCGCGTAACATTCATATAGTCAAAAAATGAAAATTCAATCAATTTTTTTCTCGTCAGAAAAATTTGGCAAAATACAAAAAAAAAATTTCATATAAATATCAATTATTTTCCATATTTCTAAATCTGATTTTAAATTTTTTCATCTATGAACAAATAAAATTGAACAAAAATTGAAGGACTGCACGTTACTCTCATATAGTTAAAAAATGAAAATTTAATTAATTTTTGTCTCGACAGAAAAATTTGGCAAAATACACAAAAAATTTTCCAGATAAATATAAACTATTTTTCATATTTCTAGATCTAATTTCAAATTTTTTCATATAAGAAAGAAAAAATTTGAACAAAAATTAAAGGACTGCACGTTACTTTCATATAGTTAAAAAATAATAATTCAATCAATTTTTGTCTCGACAGAAAAATTTAGCAAAATACAAAAAAAAAATTTTAGATAAATATCAATTATTTTCCATATTTCTAGATCTAATTTCAAATTTTGTCATCTAAGAAAGAATAAAATTGAACAAAAATTAAAGGACTGCACGTTACTCTCATATAGTTAAAAAATGAAAATTTAATTAATTTTTGTCTCGACAGAAAAATTTGGCAAAATACACAAAAAATTTTCCAGATAAATATAAACTATTTTTCATATTTCTAGATCTAATTTCAAATTTTTTCATATAAGAAAGAAAAAATTTGAACAAAAATTAAAGGACTGCACGTTACTTTCATATAGTTAAAAAATAATAATTCAATCAATTTTTGTCTCGACAGAAAAATTTAGCAAAATACAAAAAAAAAATTTTAGATAAATATCAATTATTTTCCATATTTCTAGATCTAATTTCAAATTTTTTTATCTATGAACGAATAAAATTGAACAAAAATTGAAGAACTGCGCGTTACTTTCATCTAGTCAAAAAATGGAAATTAAATCAATTTTTGTCTCGACAGAAAAATTTGGCAAAATACACAAAAAATTTTTCAGATAAATATAAATTATTTTCCATATTTCTAGATCTAATTTCAAATTTTTTCATCTATGAAAGAATAAAATTGAACAAAAATTAAAGGACTGCACGTAACTTTCATCTAGTCAAAAAATAAAAATTAAATCAATTTTTGTCTCGACAGAAAAATTTAGCAAAATACACAAAAAATTTTTTAGATAAATATCAAATATTTTCCATGTTTCTAGATCTAATTTCAAATTTTTTTATCTAAGAAAGAATAAAATTAAACAAAAATTAAAGGACTGCACGTTACTTTCATATAGTCAAAAAATGAAAATTCATTCAATTTTTGTCTAGTCAGAAAAATTTGGCAAAATACAAAAAAAAAATTTTAGATAAATATCAATTATTTTCCATATTTCTAGATCTATTTTTCAAATTTTTTCATCTATGAACGAATAAAATTGAACTAAAATTAAAGAACTGCGCGTTACTTTCATATAGTCAAAAAATGAAAATTCAATCAATTTTTTTCTCGTCAGAAAAATTTGGCAAAATACAAAAAAAAAATTTCATATAAATATCAATTATTTTCCATATTTCTAGATCTGATTTTAAATTTTTATATCTATGAACAAATAAAATTGAACAAAAATTGAAGGACTGCGCGTTACTTTCATATAGTTAAAAAATAAAAATTTAATTAATTTTTGTCTCGACAGAAAAATTAGGCAAAATACACAAAAAATTTTTCAGATAAATATCAAAAATTTTCCATATTTCTAGATCTAATTTCAAATTTTTTCATCTATGAACGAATAAAATTAAACAAAAATTAAAGGACTGCACGTTACTTTCATCTAGTCAAAAAATGAAAATTCAATCAATTTTTGTCTCGACAGAAAAATTTGGCAAAATACACAAACAATTTTTCAGATAAATATAAATTATTTTTCATATTTCTAGATCTAATTTCAAATTTTTTCATCTATGAAAAAATAAAATTGAACAAAAATTAAAGGACTGCACGTTACTTTCATCTAGTCAAAAAATGAAAATTAAATCAATTTTTGTCTCGACAGAAAAATTTAGCAAAATACACAAAAAATTTTTCAGATAAATATCAAATATTTTCCATGTTTCTAGATCTAATTTCAAATTTTTTATCTAAGAAAGAATAAAATTGAACAAAAATTAAAGGACTGCGCGTTACTTTCATATAGTCAAAAAATGAAAATTCAATTAATTTTTCCTCGACAGAAAAATTTGGCAAAATACACAAAAAAATTTTCAGATAAATATAAAAAATTTTCCATATTTCTAGATCTAATTTCAAATTTTTTCATCTATGAACGAATAAAATTGAACAAAAATTGAAGGACTGCGGGTTACATTCATATAGTCAAAAAATTAAAATTCAATCAATTTTTGTCTAGTCAGAAAAATTTAGCAAAAAACAAAAAAAAAATATTAGATAAATATCAATTATTTTCCATATTTCTAGATCTAATTTCAAATTTTTTCATCTATGAACGAATAAAATTGAACAAAAATTAAAGGACTGCGCGTTACTTTTATATAGTCAAAAGATGAAAAGTCAATCAATTTTTGTCTAGTCAGAAAAATTTGGCAAAAAAGAAAAAAAATTTTTAAGATAAATATCAATTATTTTCCATATTTCTAGATCTAATTTCAAATTTTTTTATTTATGAGCGAATAAAATTGAACAAAAATTAAAGGACTGGGCGTTACTTCTATATAGTCATAAAATTAAAATTCAATCAATTTTTGGCTCGACAGAAAAATTTGGCAAAATACAAAAAAAAATTTTCAGATAAATATCAATTGTTTTCCATATTTCTAGATCTAATTTCAATTTTTTTCATCTATGAACGAATAAAATTGAACAAAAATTGAAGGACTGCGCGTTAGTTTCATCTAGTCAAAAAATGAAAATTAAATCAATTTTTGTCTCGACAGAAAAATTTAGCAAAATACACAAAAAATTTTTCAGATAAATATCAAATATTTTCCATGTTTCTAGATCTAATTTCAAATTTTTTATCTAAGAAAGAATAAAATTGAACAAAAATTAAAGGACTGCGCGTTACTTTCATATAGTCAAAAAATGAAAATTAAATCAATTTTTGTCTTGACAGAAAAATTTAGCAAAATACAAAAAAAATTTTCAGATAAATATCAATTATTTTCCATATTTCTAGATCTAATTTCAAATTTTTTCATCTATGAACGAATAAATTTAAACAAAAATTGAAGGACTGCGCGTTAGTTTCATATAGTAAAAAAATGAAAATTCAATCAATTTTTGGCTCGACAGAAAAATTTGGCAAAATACAAAAAAAAAATTTTAGATAAATATCAATTATTTTCCATATTTCTAGATCTAATTTCAAATTTTTTCATCTATAAACGAATAAAATTGAACAAAAATTGAAGGACTGCGCGTTACTTTCATCTAGTCAAAAAATGAAAATTCAATCAATTTTTGTCTCGACAGAAAAATTTGGCAAAATACACAAAAAAATTCAGATAAATATAAATTATTTTCCATATTTCTAGATCTAATTTCAAATTTTTCCATCTAAGAAAGAATAAAATTGAACAAAAATTAAAGGACTGCACGTTACTTTCATATAGTTAAAAAATAAAAATTTAATAATTTTTTGTCTCGACAGAAAAATTTAGCAAAATACACAAAAAATTTTCCAGATAAATATAAATTATTTTTCATATTTCTAGATCTAATTTCAAATTTTTTCATCTATGAACGAATAAAATTGAACAAAAATTGAAGAACTGCGCGTTACTTTCATCTAGTCAAAAAATAAAAATTCAATCAATTTTTGTCTCGACAGAAAAATTTAGCAAAATACACAAAAAATTTTTCAGATAAATATCAAATATTTTCCATGTTTCTAGATCTAATTTCCAATTTTTTTATCTAAGAAAGAATAAAATTGAACAAAAATTAAAGGACTGCACGTTACTTTCATATAGTCAAAAAATGAAAATTCATTCAATTTTTGTCTAGTCAGAAAAATTTGGCAAAATACAAAAAAAAAATTTTAGATAAATATCAATTATTTTCCATATTTCTAGATCTTATTTAAAATTTTTTCATTTATGAACGAATAAAATTGAACAAAAATTGAAGGACTGCGCGTTACTTTCATATAGTAAAAAAATGAAAATTCAATCAATTTTTGGCTCGACAGAATAATTTGGCAAAATACAAACCAAAATTTTAGATAAATATCAATTATTTTCCATATTTCTAGATCTTATTTCAAATTTTTTCATCTATGAATGAATAAAACTGAAGAAAAATTGAAGGACTGCTCGTTACTTTCATATAGTAAAAAAATGAAAATTCAATCAATTTTTGGCTCGACAGAATAATTTGGCAAAATACAAACCAAAATTTTAGATAAATATCAATTATTTTCCATATTTCTAGATCTTATTTCAAATTTTTTCATCTATGAATGAATAAAACTGAAGAAAAATTGAAGGACTGCGCGTTACTTTCATCTAGTCAAAAAATGAAAATTAAATCAATTTTTGTCTCGACAGAAAAATTTAGCAAAATACAAAAAAAATTTTCAGATAAATATCAATTATTTTCCATATTTCTAGATCTAATTTCAAATTTTTTCATCGATGAACGATTAAAATTGAACAAAAATTGAAGGACTGCGCGTTAGTTTAATATAGTAAAAAAATGAAAATTCAATCAATTTTTGTCTCGACAGAAATATTTGGCAAAATACAAAAAAAAAATTTTAGATAAATATCAATTATTTTCCATATTTCTAGATCTAATTTCAAATTTTTTCATCTATGAACGAATAAAATTGAACAAAAATTGAAGAACTGCGCGTAACATTCATATAGTCAAAAAATGAAAATTCAATCAATTTTTTTCTCGTCAGAAAAATTTGGCAAAATACAAAAAAAAAATTTCATATAAATATCAATTATTTTCCATATTTCTAAATCTGATTTTAAATTTTTTCATCTATGAACAAATAAAATTGAACAAAAATTGAAGGACTGTGCGTTACTTTCATATAGTTAAAGAATATAAATTTAATTAATTTTTGTCTCGACAGAAAAATTTGGCAAAATACACAAAAAATTTTTCAGATAAATATCAAAAATTTTCCATATTTCTAGATCTAATTTCAAATTTTTTCATCTATGAACGAATAAAATTGAACAAAAATTAAAGGACTGCACGTTACTTTCATCTTGTCAAAAAATGAAAATTCAATCAATTTTTGGCTCGACAGAATAATTTGGCAAAATACAAACCAAAATTTTAGATAAATATCAATTATTTTCCATATTTCTAGATCTTATTTCAAATTTTTTCATCTATGAATGAATAAAACTGAAGAAAAATTGAAGGACTGCGCGTTACTTTCATCTAGTCAAAAAATGAAAATTAAATCAATTTTTGTCTCGACAGAAAAATTTAGCAAAATACAAAAAAAATTTTCAGATAAATATCAATTATTTTCCATATTTCTAGATCTAATTTCAAATTTTTTCAACGATGAACGATTAAAATTGAACAAAAATTGAAGGACTGCGCGTTAGTTTAATATAGTAAAAAAATGAAAATTCAATCAATTTTTGTCTCGACAGAAAAATTTGGCAAAATACAAAAAAAAAATTTTAGATAAATATCAATTATTTTCCATATTTCTAGATCTAATTTCAAATTTTTTCATCTATGAACGAATAAAATTGAACAAAAATTGAAGAACTGCGCGTTACTTTCATCTAGTCAAAAAATGAAAATTCAATCAATTTTTGTCTCGACAGAAAAATTTGGCAAAATACACAAAAAATTTCAGATAAATATAAATTATTTTCCATATTTCTAGATCTAATTTCAAATTTTGTCATCTAAGAAAGAATAAAATTGAACAAAAATTAAAGGACTGCACGTTACTCTCATATAGTTAAAAAATGAAAATTTAATTAATTTTTGTCTCGACAGAAAAATTTGGCAAAATACACAAAAAATTTTCCAGATAAATATAAACTATTTTTCATATTTCTAGATCTAATTTCAAATTTTTTCATATAAGAAAGAAAAAATTTGAACAAAAATTAAAGGACTGCACGTTACTTTCATATAGTTAAAAAATAATAATTCAATCAATTTTTGTCTCGACAGAAAAATTTAGCAAAATACAAAAAAAAAATTTTAGATAAATATCAATTATTTTCCATATTTCTAGATCTAATTTCAAATTTTTTTATCTATGAACGAATAAAATTGAACAAAAATTGAAGAACTGCGCGTTACTTTCATCTAGTCAAAAAATGGAAATTAAATCAATTTTTGTCTCGACAGAAAAATTTGGCAAAATACACAAAAAATTTTTCAGATAAATATAAATTATTTTCCATATTTCTAGATCTAATTTCAAATTTTTTCATCTATGAAAGAATAAAATTGAACAAAAATTAAAGGACTGCACGTAACTTTCATCTAGTCAAAAAATAAAAATTAAATCAATTTTTGTGTCGACAGAAAAATTTAGCAAAATACACAAAAAATTTTTTAGATAAATATCAAATATTTTCCATGTTTCTAGATCTAATTTCAAATTTTTTTATCTAAGAAAGAATAAAATTAAACAAAAATTAAAGGACTGCACGTTACTTTCATATAGTCAAAAAATGAAAATTCATTCAATTTTTGTCTAGTCAGAAAAATTTGGCAAAATACAAAAAAAAAATTTTAGATAAATATCAATTATTTTCCATATTTCTAGATCTATTTTTCAAATTTTTTCATCTATGAACGAATAAAATTGAACTAAAATTAAAGAACTGCGCGTTACTTTCATATAGTCAAAAAATGAAAATTCAATCAATTTTTTTCTCGTCAGAAAAATTTGGCAAAATACAAAAAAAAAATTTCATATAAATATCAATTATTTTCCATATTTCTAGATCTGATTTTAAATTTTTATATCTATGAACAAATAAAATTGAACAAAAATTGAAGGACTGCGCGTTACTTTCATATAGTTAAAAAATAAAAATTTAATTAATTTTTGTCTCGACAGAAAAATTAGGCAAAATACACAAAAAATTTTTCAGATAAATATCAAAAATTTTCCATATTTCTAGATCTAATTTCAAATTTTTTCATCTATGAACGAATAAAATTAAACAAAAATTAAAGGACTGCACGTTACTTTCATCTAGTCAAAAAATGAAAATTCAATCAATTTTTGTCTCGACAGAAAAATTTGGCAAAATACACAAAAAATTTTTCAGATAAATATAAATTATTTTTCATATTTCTAGATCTAATTTCAAATTTTTTCATCTATGAAAAAATAAAATTGAACAAAAATTAAAGGACTGCACGTTACTTTCATCTAGTCAAAAAATGAAAATTAAATCAATTTTTGTCTCGACAGAAAAATTTAGCAAAATACACAAAAAATTTTTCAGATAAATATCAAATATTTTCCATGTTTCTAGATCTAATTTCAAATTTTTTATCTAAGAAAGAATAAAATTGAACAAAAATTAAAGGACTGCGCGTTACTTTCATATAGTCAAAAAATGAAAATTCAATTAATTTTTCCTCGACAGAAAAATTTGGCAAAATACACAAAAAAATTTTCAGATAAATATAAAAAATTTTCCATATTTCTAGATCTAATTTCAAATTTTTTCATCTATGAACGAATAAAATTGAACAAAAATTGAAGGACTGCGGGTTACATTCATATAGTCAAAAAATTAAAATTCAATCAATTTTTGTCTAGTCAGAAAAATTTAGCAAAAAACAAAAAAAAAATATTAGATAAATATCAATTATTTTCCATATTTCTAGATCTAATTTCAAATTTTTTCATCTATGAACAAATAAAATTGAACAAAAATTGAAGGACTGCGCGTTACTTTCATATAGTTAAAAAATAAAAATTTAATTAATTTTTGTCTCGACAGAAAAATTAGGCAAAATACACAAAAAATTTTTCAGATAAATATCAAAAATTTTCCATATTTCTAGATCTAATTTCAAATTTTTTCATCTATGAACGAATAAAATTAAACAAAAATTAAAGGACTGCACGTTACTTTCATCTAGTCAAAAAATGAAAATTCAATCAATTTTTGTCTCGACAGAAAAATTTGGCAAAATACACAAAAAATTTTTCAGATAAATATAAATTATTTTTCATATTTCTAGATCTAATTTCAAATTTTTTCATCTATGAAAAAATAAAATTGAACAAAAATTAAAGGACTGCACGTTACTTTCATCTAGTCAAAAAATGAAAATTAAATCAATTTTTGTCTCGACAGAAAAATTTAGCAAAATACACAAAAAATTTTTCAGATAAATATCAAATATTTTCCATGTTTCTAGATCTAATTTCAAATTTTTTATCTAAGAAAGAATAAAATTGAACAAAAATTAAAGGACTGCGCGTTACTTTCATATAGTCAAAAAATGAAAATTCAATTAATTTTTCCTCGACAGAAAAATTTGGCAAAATACACAAAAAAATTTTCAGATAAATATAAAAAATTTTCCATATTTCTAGATCTAATTTCAAATTTTTTCATCTATGAACGAATAAAATTGAACAAAAATTGAAGGACTGCGGGTTACATTCATATAGTCAAAAAATTAAAATTCAATCAATTTTTGTCTAGTCAGAAAAATTTAGCAAAAAACAAAAAAAAAATATTAGATAAATATCAATTATTTTCCATATTTCTAGATCTAATTTCAAATTTTTTCATCTATGAACGAATAAAATTGAACAAAAATTAAAGGACTGCGCGTTACTTTTATATAGTCAAAAGATGAAAAGTCAATCAATTTTTGTCTAGTCAGAAAAATTTGGCAAAAAAGAAAAAAAATTTTTAAGATAAATATCAATTATTTTCCATATTTCTAGATCTAATTTCAAATTTTTTTATTTATGAGCGAATAAAATTGAACAAAAATTAAAGGACTGGGCGTTACTTCTATATAGTCATAAAATTAAAATTCAATCAATTTTTGGCTCGACAGAAAAATTTGGCAAAATACAAAAAAAAATTTTCAGATAAATATCAATTGTTTTCCATATTTCTAGATCTAATTTCAATTTTTTTCATCTATGAACGAATAAAATTGAACAAAAATTGAAGGACTGCGCGTTAGTTTCATCTAGTCAAAAAATGAAAATTAAATCAATTTTTGTCTCGACAGAAAAATTTAGCAAAATACACAAAAAATTTTTCAGATAAATATCAAATATTTTCCATGTTTCTAGATCTAATTTCAAATTTTTTATCTAAGAAAGAATAAAATTGAACAAAAATTAAAGGACTGCGCGTTACTTTCATATAGTCAAAAAATGAAAATTCAATTAATTTTTCCTCGACAGAAAAATTTGGCAAAATACACAAAAAAATTTTCAGATAAATATAAAAAATTTTCCATATTTCTAGATCTAATTTCAAATTTTTTCATCTATGAACGAATAAAATTGAACAAAAATTGAAGGACTGCGGGTTACATTCATATAGTCAAAAAATTAAAATTCAATCAATTTTTGTCTAGTCAGAAAAATTTGGCAAAAAAGAAAAAAAATTTTTAAGATAAATATCAATTATTTTCCATATTTCTAGATCTAATTTCAAATTTTTTTATTTATGAGCGAATAAAATTGAACAAAAATTAAAGGACTGGGCGTTACTTCTATATAGTCATAAAATTAAAATTCAATCAATTTTTGGCTCGACAGAAAAATTTGGCAAAATACAAAAAAAAATTTTCAGATAAATATCAATTGTTTTCCATATTTCTAGATCTAATTTCAAATTTTGTCATCTAAGAAAGAATAAAATTGAACAAAAATTAAAGGACTGCACGTTACTCTCATGTAGTTAAAAAATAAAAATTTAATTAATTTTTGTCTCGACAGAAAAATTTGGCAAAATACACAAAAAATTTTCCAGATAAATATAAACTATTTTTCATATTTCTAGATCTAATTTCAAATTTTTTCATATAAGAAAGAAAAAAATTGAACAAAAATTAAAGGACTGCACGTTACTTTCATATAGTTAACAAATAATAATTCAATCAATTTTTGTCTCGACAGAAAAATTTAGCAAAACACAAAAAATTTTTCAGATAAATATCAATTGTTTTCTATATTTCTAGATTTTATTTCAAATTTTTTCATTTTTGAACGAATAAAATTGAACAAAAATTGAAGGACTGCGCGTTACTTTCATATAGTAAAAAAATGAAAATTCAATCAATTTTTGGCTCGACAGAATAATTTGGCAAAATACAAACCAAAATTTTAGATAAATATCAATTATTTTCCATATTTCTAGATCTAATTTCAAATTTTTTCATCGATGAACGATTAAAATTGAACAAAAATTGAAGGACTGCGCGTTAGTTTAATATAGTAAAAAAATGAAAATTCAATCAATTTTTGTCTCGACAGAAATATTTGGCAAAATACAAAAAAAAAATTTTAGATAAATATCAATTATTTTCCATATTTCTAGATCTAATTTCAAATTTTTTCATCTATGAACGAATAAAATTGAACAAAAATTAAAGGACTGCGCGTTACTTTCATATAGGCAAAAAATGAAAATTCAATCAATTTTTGGCTCGAGAGAAAAATTTGGCAAAATACAAAAAAAAAATTTTTGATAAATATCAATTAATTTCCATATTTCTAGATCTAATTTCAAATTTTTTCATCTATGAACGAATAAAATTGAACAAAAATTAAAGGACTGCGCGTTACTTTTATATAGTCAAAAAATGAAAAGTCAATCAATTTTTGTCTAGTCAGAAAAATTTGGCAAAAAACAAAAAAAAATTTTTAAGATAAATATCAATTATTTTCCATATTTCTAGATCTAATTTCAAATTTTTTTATTTATGAGCGAATAAAATTGAACAAAAATTAAAGGACTGCGCGTTACTTTCATATAGTAAAAAAATGAAAATTCAATCAATTTTTGGCTCGACAGAAAAATTTGGCAAAATACAAAAAAAAAATTTTTGATAAATATCAATTAATTTCCATATTTCTAGATCTAATTTCAAATTTTTTCATCTATAAACGAATAAAATTGGACAAAAATTGAAGGAATGCGCGTTACTTTCATATAGTCAAAAAAAGAAAATTCAATCAATTTTTGTCTCGACAGAAAAATTTGGCAAAATAAAAAAAAAAATTTCAGATAAATATAAATTATTTTCTATATTTCTAGATCTAATTTAAATTTTTTTTATCTAAGAAAGAATAAAGTTGAACAAAACTTAAAGGACTGCGCGTTACTTTCATATAGTCAAAAAATGAAAATTCAATTAATTTTTCCTCGACAGAAAAATTTGGCAAAATACACAAAAAATTTTTCAGATAAATATAAATTATTTTCCATATTTCTAGATCTAATATAAAATTTTTTTATCTAAGAAAGAATAAAATTGAACAAAAATTAAAGGACTGCGCGTTACTTTCATATAGTCATAAAATTAAAATTAAATCAATTTTTGGCTCGACAGAAAAATTTGGAAAAATACAAAAAAAAATTTCAGACAAATATCAATTGTTTTCCATATTTCTAGATCTAATTTCAAATTTTTTTATTTATGAGCGAATAAAATTGAACAAAAATTAAAGGACTGCGCGTTACTTTTATATAGTCATAAAATTAAAATTCAATCAATTTTTGGAACGACAGAAAAATTTGGCAAAATACAAAAAAAAATTTTCAGATAAATATCAAAAATTTTCCATATTTCTAGATCTAATTTCAAATTTTTTCATCGATGAACGAATAAAATTGAACAAAAATTAAAGGACTGCGCGTTACTTTCATATAGTCAAAAAATGAAAATTCAATCAATTTTTGTCTCGACAGAAAAATTTGACAAAATACAAAAAAAAATTTCAGACAAATATCAATTGTTTTCCATATTTCTAGATCTAATTTCAAATTTTTTTATTTATGAGCGAATAAAATTGAACAAAAATTAAAGGACTGCGCGTTACTTTTATATAGTCATGAAATTAAAATTCAATCAATTTTTGGCACGACAGAAAAATTTGGCAAAATACAAAAAAAAATTTTTCAGATAAATATCAAAAATTTTCCATATTTCTAGATCTAATTTCAAATTTTTTCATCTATAAACGAATAAAATTGAACAAAAATTAAAGGACTGCGCGTTACTTTTATATAGTCAAAAAATGAAAATTCAATCAATTTTTGTCTCGACAGAAAAATTTGACAAAATACAAAAAAAAATTTCAGACAAATATCAATTGTTTTCCATATTTCTAGATCTAATTTCAAATTTTTTTATTTATGAGCGAATGAAATTGAACAAAAATTAAAGGACTGCGCGTTACTTTTATATAGTCATAAAATTAAAATTAAATCAATTTTTGGCTCGACAGAAAAATTTGGCAAAATACAAAAAAAATTTTTCAGATAAATATCAAATGTTTATTATATTTCTAGATCTAATTTCAAATTTTTTTATTTATGAGCGAATAAAATTGAACAAAAATTAAAGGACTGCGCGTTACTTTTATATAGTCATAAAATTAAAATTCAATCAATTTTTGGCACGACAGAAAAATTTGGCAAAATAGAAAAAAAATTTTTCAGATATATATCAAAAATTTTCCATATTTCAAGATCTAATTTCAAATTTTTTTATTTATGAGCGAATAAAATTGAACAAAAATTAAAGGACTGCGCGTTACTTTTATATAGTCATGAAATTAAAATTCAATCAATTTTTGGCACGACAGAAAAATTTGGCAAAATACAAAAAAAATTTTTCAGATAAATATCAAAAATTTTTCATATTTCTAGATCTAATTTCAAATTTTTTCATCTATAAACGAATAAAATTAAACAAAAATTAAAGGACTGCGCGTTACTTTTATATAATCAAAAAATGAAAATTCAATCAATTTTTGTCTCGACAGAAAAATTTGACAAAATACAAAAAAAAATTTCAGACAAATATCAATTGTTTTCCATATTTCTAGATCTAATTTCAAATTTTTTTATTTATGAGCGAATAAAATTGAACAAAAATTAAAGGACTGCGCGTTACTTTTATATAGTCATAAAATTAAAATTAAATCAATTTTTGGCTCGACAGAAAAATTTGGCAAAATACAAAAAAAATTTTTAGATAAATATCAATTGTATATTATAGTTCTAGATCTAATTTCAAATTTTTTCATCTATGAACGAATAGAATTGAACAAAAATTGAAGGACTGCGCGTTACTTTTATATAGTAAAAAAATGAAAATTCAATCAATTTTTGGCTCGACAGAAAAGTTTGGCAAAATACAAAAAAAAAATTTTTGATAAATATCAATTAATTTCCATATTTCGAGATCTAATTTCAAATTTTTTCATCTATAAACGAATAAAATTGGACAAAAATTGAAGGAATGCGCGTTACTTACATCTAGTCAAAAAATGAAAATTCAATCAATTTTTGTCTCGACAGAAAAATTTGGCAAAATAAAAAAAAAAATTTCAGATAAATATAAATTATTTTCTATATTTCTAGATCTAATTGAAAATTTTTTATCTAAGAAAGAATAAAATTGAACAAAAATTAAAGGACTGCGCGTTACTTTCATATAGTCAAAAAATGAAAATTCAATTAATTTTTCCTAGACAGAAAAATTTAGCAAAATACACAAAAAATTTTTCAGATAAATATAAATTATTTTCCATATTTCTAGATCTAATTTAAATTTTTTTTATCTAAGAAAGAATAAAATTGAACAAAAATTAAAGGACTGCGCGTTACTTTCATATAGTCAAAAAATGAAAATTCAATTAATTTTTCCTCGACAGAAAAATTTGGCAAAATACACAAAAAATTTTTCAGATAAATATCAAAAATTTTATATATTTTTAGATCTAATTTCAAATTTTTTCATCTATGAACGAATAAAACTGAACAAAAATTGAAAGACTGCGCGTTACTTTCATATAGTCAAAAAATGAAAATTCAATCAATTTTTGTCTAGTCAGAAAAATTTGGCAAAATACAAAAAAAAAATTTTAAGATAAATATCAATTCTTTTCCATATTTCTAGATTTAATTTCAAATTTTTTCATCTATGAACGAATAAATTGAACAAAAATTGAAGGACTGCGCGTTACTTTCATCTAGTCAAAAAATGAAAATTCAATCAATTTTTGGCTCGACAGAATAATTTAGCAAAATATAAAAAAAAAATTTAGATAAATATCAATTATTTTCCATATTTCTAGATCTAATTTCAAATTTTTTCATCTATGAACGAATAAAATTGAACACAAATTGAAGGACTGCGCGTTACTTTCATATAGTAAAAAAATGAAAATTCAATCAATTTTTGTCTAGTCAGAAAAATTTGGCAAAAAACAAAAAAAAATATTAGATAAATATCAATTATTTTCCATATTTCTAGATCTAATTTTAAATTTTTTCATCTATGAACAAATAAAATTGAACAAAAATTGAAGGACTGCGCGTTACTTTCATATAGTAAAAAAATGAAAATTCAATCAATTTTTGGCTCGACAGAATATTTTGGCAAAATATAAAAAAAAATTTTAGATAAATATCAATTATTTTCCATATTTCTAGATCTAATTTCAAATTTTTTCATCTATGAACAAATAAAATTGAACACAAATTGAAGGACTGCGCGTTACTTTCATATAGTAAAAAAATGAAAATTCAATCAATTTTTGTCTAGTCAGAAAAATTTGGCAAAAAACAAAAAAAAAATATTAGATAAATATCAATTATTTTCCATATTTCTAGATCTAATTTTAAATTTTTTCATCTATCAACAAATAAAATTGAACAAAAATTGAAGGACTGCGCGTTACTTTTATATAGTCGAAAAATGAAAATTCAATCAATTTTTGTCTCGACAGAAAAAATTGTCAAAATACAAAAAAAAATTTCAGACAAATATCAATTGTTTTCCATATTTCTAGATCTAATTTCAAATTTTTTTATTAATGAGCGAATAAAATTGAACAAAAATTAAAGGACTGCGCGTTACTTTTATATAGTCAAAAAATTAAAATTCAATCAATTTTTGGCTTGACAGAAAAATTTGGCAAAATACAAAAAAAATTTTTCAGATAAATATCAATTGTTTTCCATATTTCTAGATCTAATTTCAAATTTTTTCATCTATGAACGAATAAAATTGAACAAAAATTGAAGGACTGCGCGTTACTTTCATATAGTAAAAAAATGAAAATTCAATCAATTTTTGGCTTGACAGAAAAATTTGGCAAAATACAAAAAAAAAATTTTTGATAAATATCAATTAATTTCCATATTTCTGGATCTAGTTTCAAATTTTTTTATCTATAAACGAATAAAATTGGACAAAAATTAAAGGAATGCGCAACTTTTATCTAGTCAAAAAATGAAAATTCAATCAATTTTTGTCTCGACAGAAAAATTTGGCAAAATAAAAAAAAAAATTCAAATAAATATAAATTATTTTCTATATTTCAAGATCTAATTTCAAATTTTTTTATCTAAGAAAGAATAAAATTGAACAAAAATTGAAGGACTGGGCGTTACTTTCATATAGTCAAAAAATGAAAATTTAATTAATTTTTCCTAGACAGAAAAATTTAGCAAAATACACACAAAATATTTCAGATAAATATAAATTGGTTTCCATATTTCTAGATCTAATTTAAAATTTTTTCATCTAAGAAAGAATAAAATTGAACAAAAATTAAAGGACTGCGCGTTACTTTCATATAGTCAAAAAATGAAAATTCAATTAATTTTTCCTCGACAGAAAAATTTGGCAAAATACACAAAAAATTTTTCAGATAAATATCAAAAATTTTCCATATTTCTAGATCTAATTTTAAATTTTTTCATCTATGAACGAATAAAATTGAACAAAAATTGAAGGACTGCGCGTTACTTTCATCTAGTCAAAAAATGAAAATTAAATCAATTTTTGTCTCGACAGAAAAATTTAGCAAAATACACAAAAAATTTTTCAGATAAATATCAATTGTTTTCCATATTTCTTGATCTAATTTCAAATTTTTTTCATCTATGAACGAATAAAATTGAAAAAAATTAAAGGACTGCGCGTTACTTTTATATAGTCAAAAAATGAAAATTCAATCAATTTTTGTCTCGACAGAAAAATTTGACAAAATAAAAAAAAAAAATTTCAGACAAATATCAATTGTTTTCCATATTTCTAGATCTAATTTGAAATTTTTCATCTATGAGCGAATAAAATTGAACAAAAATTAAAGGACTGCGCGTTACTTTCATCTAGTCAAAAAATGAAAATTAAATCAATTTTTGTCTCGACAGAAAAATTTAGCAAAAAAAAAAAAAAATTTTCAGATAAATATCAATTATTTTCCATATTTCTAGATCTAATTTCAAATTTTTTCATCTATGAACGAATAAAATTGAACAAATATTGAAGGACTGCGCGTTACTTTCATATAGTCAAAAAATGAAAATTCAATCAATTTTTTTCTCGTCAGAAAAATTTGGCAAAATACAAAAAAAAAATTTCAGATAAATATCAATTATTTTCCATATTTCTAGATCTAATTTCGAATTTTTTCATCTATGAACGAATAAAATTGAACAAAAATTGAAGGACTGCGCGTTACATTCATATAGTCAAAAAATTAAAATTCAATCAATTTTTGTCTCGACAGAAAAATTTGACAAAATACACAAAAATTTTTTTAGATAAATATCAATTATTTTCCATATTTTTGAATCTAATTTTAAATTTTTTCATCTATAAACGAATAAAATTGAACAAAAATTGAAGGACTGCGCGTTACTTTCATATAGTCAAAAAATTAAAATTCAATCAATTTTTGTCTAGTCAGAAAAATTTGTCAAAAAACAAAAAAAAAATTTTAGATAAATATCAATTATTTTCCATATTTCTAGATCTAATTTTAAATTTTTTTATCTATGAACAAATAAAATTGAACAAAAATTGAAGGACTGCGCGTTACTTTCATATAGTCAAAAAATGAAAATTCAATCAATTTTTGTCTCGACAGAAAAATTTGGCAAAATACAAAAAAAAAATTTAGATAAATATCAATTATTTTCCATATTTCTAGATCTAATTTCAAATTTTTCCATCTATGAACGAATAGAATTGAACAAAAATTGAAGGACTGCGCGTTACTTTCATATAGTAAAAAAATGAAAATTCAATCAATTTTTGGCTCGACAGAAAAATTTGGCAAAATAAAAAAAAAATTTCAGATAAATATAAATTATTTTCTATATTTTTAGATCTAATTTCAAATTTTTTATCTAAGAAAGAATAAAATTGAACAAAAATTGAAGGACTGCGCGTTACTTTCATATAGTCAAAAAATGAAAATTCAATTAATTTTTCCTAGACAGAAAAATTTAGCAAAATACACAAAAAATTTTTCAGATAAATATCAATTATTTTCCATATTTCTAGATCTAATTTCAAATTTTTTCATCTATGAACGAATAAAATTGAACAAAAATTGAAGGACTGCGCGTTACTTTCATATAGTCAAAAAATGAAAATTCAATCAATTTTTGTCTCGACAGAAAAATTTGGCAAAATACAAAAAAAAAATTATTTGATAAATATCAATTATTTTCCATATTTCTAGATCTAATTTCAAATTTTTTCATCTATGAATGTGTTATGGTTCGGGTGTTGGAATGAAGATGAAATAATACACAAGATTTAAGGTTCAATCATATGGAGAGATTTATTAAATTAAAATCCAAGATTACACTTAATTCGGTCCGAATAGTTCGGTCAATCTACGACGGAGCTTAGGTTTAAAGTGGACGGAGTCCGGTTCCGTGGAATCTGTGGGGGTGGCGATGCGTTTTCGCCCCTTGCAGGAGGGAGAAGGAGTCCCACGGAGGGGGGACAAAAAATCCTTTGTTCCGTTGATGACGGAATCCAAAAGATCATGGATCCCTACATCCGTTAGATATCTGATACCGTCTAGGACCTCCGGGGGTACTGAATGTTCTGGAGATGACTTTTTAGGGGCGGGGGATTTCTCCCAGTAGGCTTTGGCTGCTGTCGGATACTCGTAACTTGGAGTCTTGTAACCAGGGGGTGTGACAGGGCAGCTGTCTGGAAACAGATCGTTTCGGAAAATAAAAAGGTAGGGCGACTTTGTCCCGGTGTGGTGGGGACAGAGGAGGCCCTAAATGTAGAGGTAGGGACTTCCCTACAGATGAAATCCCTCGAACGGTTAAAGTGTAATCGTGCCCTTGGCGACTCGCTGCTTTCTTTTGCAAGTGGGTATAGTAGGCAGGTACCTGGTGGATCACGGTAGAGAGCAACCGGGATTCAAAACTCCCTGACGTGCGCCCGTACGTCTCAGTCCTAGTAGACACGATTTTATTGGTGACGGGGGCACAAATGTCAGAGGGCCGACATGAATGGTTTTGAACTTCGGGGCCAGTCACGGGTGCCCGAGAGACTGGCGGAGCTAAGCAGTCCGGAGCGACTACACGTTGCTGATTTTCCCCTTCCTGGGTAAAATATCCGATACTGCGACAAACTTCCTGCTGGCGATGGCGCAGACTCCTCTCCTGAGATTGTTTCTTGGAACGACCCTGTGACAGTAATGGCGGATTAGTATTGGGATGTACTACGTCTCCATGGCAGCAGAAGACGACGACTTGGTGGCCGAAAAATGCGTACGAGCGGAGTTGAACGAGCGAAATACGAAAACGAAAAAAAAGGGGGGGGGGCGTCCAAGGATAACCAAGACACGCCGTGCTCAAGGAAGCCAAGAGCGTAAGGGAGACCGGATACTCAAGGAAGCCAAGAGTGTTGGGGAGAGCGTCCAAGGAAACCAAGACACGCTGTGCTCAAGGAAGCCAAGAGCATAAGGGAGACCGGACACTCAAGGGAGCCGAGAGTGTTGGGGAGAGCGTCCAAGGAAACCAAGACACGCTGTGCTCAAGGAAGCCAAGAGCATAAGGGAGACTGGGTACTCAAGAAAGCCAAGAGTGTTGGGGAGAGCGTCCAAGGAAACCAAGACACGCTGTGCTCAAGGAAGCCAAGAGCATAAGGGAGACTGGGTACTCAAGGAAACCAAGAGCGTTGAAGGCAGAGAAAAGCAAAAGGTATATTTACCATTAGTCTTTATTTCTAGCGGCTAGTACAAGGCTAGGCTGAGCAGGCTTAGGAAAAGGAAACCAATCCCTAAGAGAGCTCGACGACGAACTGAAGATTTCCTTCGAAGGGCCGACTTTTATAGGCGAGAGGGCCTCGCCGGAGCGAACCTGGAGTATGGGGGTACAAAGTTCGGTGGAGAGAGAAAAGCTGCGTGGCTGGATGCGCGCACGGTCGACGCGTTCAGCGAGAGCCGCGAGCGGCAGTAGAATAAGCCGTGCGTCAGATCAGTCAGACTTCGCGGAGTCTGACTGTGAATGCTAGTGAAAAAACAACTATCGTGGCGTCTTTCCCTCTCCACCTACTCTTTGGACTTATACTCCAAGCCCGCTAAACAAAATTATGCCTTGACGAAATCTTGAACAATATTAACTTAATTATAAAATATTACATTAATACTAAATCTATCAAGTTGACAGATGTGAGCAAGGTTAATACAAACTCTATTTTTGCACTAGTGTGCGTAACAAATTCCCCCCCTTTTGAATAGCCTTGCTTACACCTGTGATTACTATCTAGAAACCTGAATAGTTATTATAAATTAAATTAATTACGCAACTGACCATAATGCTGTAGAACAGAGATGATGTTTGGTTATGTCGAACGGATCCAAACAACGACTTTGGCGTCTCGAACTACTCCAAAAGAACACAGCAACACTTTACTTGTTTTGGAATATTATCTTTACGTGAAAGTCGTTGTTTTACTTCACTACACTCTTCACCGCAATAAGACAGCACCGTCTGTTGAAAATTAATAATAATGATTTAACTTTAATCATTCGATGCACAGTTTCGTAAGCTGGTCAACACAGTCTCAGGGTGTGAACGCTGAGAGAGGCAACCTACGCGTCAAAGAGAATGCTACCGAAGCGCCACCTAGTGCGGGGAAGAGTGAACTAATTTCGACAGAACATAAGAAATTTACTATTACGTTGTTACATCCTAGTTAAAGAAAAGTAAATGTAAAATTTGAGACATTTAGAATCGGGTTATAAGTTATATATTACGTAATGACAATAACCAAAACGAATTGAGATGATGAAAGTAAAATTATAATATAAATGTCAGTAAAAATAAAAAGAAAAAAATTAACTCTTAATTATAGAAGAACCCGAAATTAAAACGAGGAGAAATCGGACTTAGTTACCGCACTTACGCAGTAAAGGTAACGTCGTCATCTATTACCCCTGAAAATGGATATGTCAATGTTTACACTAATTGGTCTTGGTTATTGTTTAAACAAAGGCTATGGAAAATTTAATACACGATATTAAAGATTAAAACTAGACATTAATCGTTTCCCCGCTGGGAGACGTATTTACGGGCATCCCGATAACAAACTTGCGGATGATTACGTAAATTATAACGCCCCCTGACGTTATATTCTTCATCTTCATCTGTTGACTCCGGTGTGTAGTGAGTTTGGTGATCGACATGAGGATGCGTGGGCACTTCTGCTAGACCGACTGGTTCACAAGGCACGGTAGGTGCATCTTCATGACGACGAACTTGCGCAGACACTTCTGCGCAGGGCAAGATAGCAGAGTAAGAGAGAGGTGTAACAGAACCTCTGTGATTGGTGGAGTGCGCTTGTACAGCGACACTGGTGGGGGTACATGGACCGGTAGGTGCGTTTCCATGACCACGAACTTGCGCAGACACTTCTGCGCAGGGCGAGATAGGAGAGTGAGAGAGAGGTGTAACAGAACCTCTGTGATTGGTGGAGTGCGCTTGTACAGCGACACTGGTGGGGGTACATGGACCGGTAGGTGCGTTTCCATGACCACGAACTTGCGCAGACACTTCTGCGCAAGGCATGATAGCAGAGGAGGAGGGAGGTATAGCGGCATCCCTCTGATTGGTTGGGTGTGCTTGTGCAGCGACACTGGATGATGTACATGGAGCGGTATGTGCGTCTCCATGAGAAAGGTTCTGTGCCGACACTTCTGCGCATAGCAAGATGGCGGAGTAAGAGGGAGCTGTATGGCCCTTTCCGAATTCACGTTTTTCGATTATACTTGACGAAGTATATACTTGGCCAAGTATACACTTCGCAGAGACGTAGGAATTGGACGGTGTCTCCCTCCCATACTTGCGGAGTGTAATGAAATGAAAAGTGACATTTTTTAAAGAAGGATAATATCTTGCGAAGTAAACATATGGCAGCTTTGAATAATGACATAATTTAATTTCATTAAGAATATTATATTGTTTAACAATATTGTTACATTTTGTTACTAGATCAAAAATCTGGTTTTTGGCTGAAGATGTGGGCTTAAGGCATAAATATTTATGTTGGTTCAGTTTCGTCTGTTTGAAAGTGTTAAGTTTGAATTTAGAATTAATGATAAAATGCGAGTTGTTGATTGTGTTTATTTTTGTTATTACTGTATTTAATGAATGAAATTTGTAGTTATGAATAAAAAAAAGTTTGTAATTTATTAAAGAAATTGTGGCAAGTTTTAACACTTATTAAAGGTCTGTTAATATTAAATGTTGAAATATTGTATATTGTGAATGTAATGTTTTATTTGGAGGTTATAACATCATTAATAATTGTTTGCGACTAAACAGTGAGGCATATTTGTTAAAAATATAATCAATATAATAACAATATGATTGTCAGTGTTTGTAAAACTAAAAATGTAATATTTATAATGATTAATTGAGATCGAGCTTAATGTTCAGTTGTTTTGTGGTTTACTTAATTTGAGACATAATAAGTAATTAAAATTGTATATTAACACTGTCAATGATGTAATTGTAATATAAGTTCATAGAATCTCAAAATATGTTATATTTGGAGGTTATTATATATTTAATTTCTCATGAACAATGTTCTATTGACATCCAAAAGTCAAGTACTAAGTCAAGGAAACATTGAAGTACTATTATCTTCATTGTAATAATCATCTATAACAATAATTTCTAACATTTCATCTGAATTATATGAATCTACTTCGAAATATTTAATTAAAATTATATATAATTTTATTCAAAGAAGGTAACAAAAAATGAAAAAATGTGATACAGTTTCAACGAAGGTAAAAAATCATCAAAGAAGGTGAGATACTAATCCTCATCCTCCTCCTGTTCGTCCTCTGGGTCTGCGTATAGAGCAGCCATATAGGTGTCCGCAACAATATGGAACAGATTTTTTTGTAAATCTATCATAAAATCGTTGTAATTGATTGTAAAGAGAGTGTTGTGCAGTTGAAACAATTCTTCCACTTTTTTGTTCTCCACTGACTTCGCGAGTAATAGCAGGTTCTCTTTCTTTGGGATTTTGTTGTCCCGACTGATTTCTGGCAAAATCCATGGGTACAAATCATACACCAACTTGTGCATCAGAATTTTTGCGGTAAGGCAATTGTATGTGTACCACTTGTCAAATAAGTTTTGCCCTGAAAAAAAAAATCTAATTGACATTTTGAAATCATCAAAAGCAGCACGTTATATTACATGACTATCAGATTGTAATATTAATAAAATTAGGGGGTGATATTACAGTGATATTGATTTGTTATTGAAATGTTTGCCTCAAGGGAATATTACAAGTAATATTACACTGATAGTGATGTAATATGAAAATTAATATTACTGTAATGTTACAGCGATATGAAGGTAATACTACAAATTTATATCACGTCAAATGTACTATTTCACAGAAATTGCGCTCACCCTGGGTTCGAACACGCCAGGTTCGACACGGCGTGTATACTCCTTGTACTTATAACCTATCCAGCTCTTAGAATGTATGTCAGAAAGTGTTCTAAATGTTTTACCTTCAATTGTCCTTTTGGTAACATACAAGAACACTTTTCTAAACTTAATTCCAAGAGGTGGATGGTGGAGAGGTAGAAGGCGTATACGCGCCGTGTCCAAACTTGTGTGTTGGAACCCGCGGTGAGCCAAATTTCTTTAAAATATTTTATTTCACGTACAATACTTCAATAATATTACCTCAATATCATCGTTATATCAACTATACATCACTGCAATATGCCATTAATATTACTAAGAATGTTACTTCAACATCACTGAAATGTTACTTATGATATTCACTTGATGCGGGCCTTTCAATATTACGACAATGTTTCTGCAGTATCACCACGTAATATTACTAAAAGAACAATGTCACTGTACGGGGCTTATAAAAATCATGATTCTTTTAAAGAAATTAAAAAAATCTGATTTATTTGATTTCAATCGGACTTTTTTTTAATTAAATCAAAATTTGGTTTTTTTAAAATATACCCAGTATTTAAAATCTCGAAATGCTTATATGTCAGTAGTTTATTAAGGAAATGAAGAAAAAATTAAAAAAACAATAGAAGAATGAAACAGTGGCATAATTATATATAAAAAAGTAGAAACTGTTTTCACAAAATGCAACTATTTACTGAAAATTTTTTTAAATTACAATAATCAATAAGAAGATAATAGACTATAATGTTAAAATACATTACTAAAGAGAAAAGAAACTTAAAATTAGAAAATTTAGAGAATTATTTTACACTTTGAATAAAATAATAATCAACTGAATTTTGGGAAATTTAAATAGAACATATGAAGAAAATAAATTCTATGAAGTACAAGAAATATGTTTAAATGAGAATATTTAGTACAAAATTAACAATTACATTCACATAGTATAATTAATAAAGGAATAAAATCTTTCAAAAAAGTAGAAAATTGGGAAATTTTAAAATTATTTATAAAAGCATCAAATCAATGTTTTCAATAATTCGTAATTATAAAATAAAAACTAAGTAATTAAAAAGAAGGAAAAATGCTTCTTTCTTAAAAATGAAAAAATTATGACAAAAATTAAAGAATTAATGAAAACGCAAGGAAGAATTAAAAAAATAGTGAAAAATCAAGAAAAATAAAGAAATTTAATTTATCGTTAATCTAAGAAAGTAAACAAATTTAAAAAGTACAACCACAAAAAATTGAAAAATGCATATATCAGGATAAATATAAAGAATGTCCACAAAAGAAACTTAAAAGCATGGAGAAACAAATAACTATTGGCAAATTAAACTAAACACAGTTTTATAATATTACACTTAAAAGCAGTTTTAGAATAACTTTAGAAAAATAAAGAAAGCCTAAGAACATGATGGAAGAATAAGTAAATTTGCAAAAAAAGTGGCAACATAAAGACAAGATGTAAAAACATTGAATAAATAAAAAAAAAAGAAGGAAAAAAATGGGAGTATTAATTTCTAATAATATGGAAACAATTATGAAAATCAATGAAATAATAACTCGAGTGAATGTTATAATAACGAAATTGTGTAAAATAATATTAACTGATTTTCACAGAAAGACAGAAATTAAAGAATATCAGAAAATACAAAGATAAATAAGAAATAGAAAAAAGATGAAGGTAAAAGAAGTAAAAAAATTTAAATTCTGTAAAAATAAGGAAATACAAGATAAAAATTGAACAGTTTCGAACATTTGAAATCACTTATAAATCTTGTAAGAATATTAACAGAAGAGGATTATTGTGAATAGGAAAAATATTTAATATTATTTAATTCCTTTGTATTACTTACATTGTTTTAAATTTTAATTAATTGAAATTTAAAATTTAGAATAAATTGAAATATGACTTACTTAACGTTTGCAATTTATATAATTATAATGACTTGAAGATACAGACATGTAATACTATTTTTTGATATTTTCATAACAAAAATTTGTAAATCGTAGGTATTTTGATCATCTGTAATAGCAAAATTTTTACAATTTCTTAAAGATTAAAATCTTAAAATTGAAATTTTTAACTTTTATCTACAAATTTGTGGGTTGTGTTTCAGTTTGCGATGTTTTACATGCAGTCTTAGAATTATGGAAAATTGTAAAGTTTTTTTTATTTAAATCGTGATTTTAATGCCAATTTTCCAATTATTTAAATCATGATTTAAATTACGATTGAAATGAAAGTGATTTAAATCAATAACAGCCTTGTATGACAGTGATAGTTATGTCACATTACGTGCTGCTTAAGTTCAAGACACTAATTAAGAAAATGTAATGATGAAACTTGTACTGACGTTCAAGAATAGGCGACTTCATGGCAGTTTGAAGCTTCAGAACAATATCCTGCTGATGGTCCTCTCTAAAAGCTTGCAGCATTTCATCTTCATGAAACCAATTATATTTCTTAAACATCAATATCACTGTAATATCAGCAACTAGTATTACTAATATTACAATATGATACCACTGAGATATTTATGTTATGTTCCCGTCAGGAAGAGGTTGCTTAAAGTGATTTGAAATGAATATGATAAAGTTATAATATGACATTAATTGGAATAGGAAGCGATATTACTATTCATCATATTTTCAAACATTTTAATCCTCTTTAAATTTCAGTAATTAACAGTATAACAACATTTTTATACAAAAAATGTTTTCAGAAACTAATGTGATCTACAACTTTGATAACAAACTTATTTTCATAACTCTAATAATAAAGAACTTATTAACAAAATAAAGGTTAAAAATAAGGGATGAAATTAATTACTGTTATTTCACGTTTCTATTCATAATTTTTATACAAAGATAGTTCAGATAAATTGTAAAGAGTATTTTCTAACGGTTCATGTCAGTGATATAGTCTTTACATATTTCTATTTTTGTAGATTTCACAGACCCGCAGAGGCAGTTAAGTTGGAAAAGGAGGCTATCAAAGGCCTCCTTTCCCTGAAAGTCTGACAATAGACAACGCTAAACGTACGAATGTATTTCCATCCAAATATGTGGGCAGATATTTGACAATTGGAAATTGTAGAGGACATTCTCCAACCCCCCACCCAAAACGACGATGTTGCCCCAAAAAATTGTGGTCGGGCTCGCTAGAATTTCGATTTAAAGTTTGAAGTTCGTTTCATACAATATTAACGTCATTAGCAATATAACAAAATGTTTGTACTGACATTTTATGTAAAATATAATGTACCATACAACTATTTTTTCAACCTTTTTTCCATAACTAGATAAATTATTTTAAAAATTTATTTAAAATTATATTAATATCAAGAAGTAGTTTGATTTATAGTCTTCTTTAATATTTACTTTATTGGGAATGTCTAGCGGCAAAAAATAAAAATTGTATCAAAAAAATTGTCAATTAATTGAAATCTTCACTTCTTCAAAATTCTTCATTTAAAATGTAGAATAAAAATTTTGTAAATTTTTGTAAAATTTTAGAAATATTAGAAACTTGTTTCTTTTATACTCTTCTTTAATATTATATTTATTGCTATTGTCAAGCGGAAATATATAAATTGTTTCAATAAAATTGTCAAATAATTGGAATCTTTAATTTATCAGAATTTATTATATTGAATTTTAGATGAAAAATCTTAAAGAATTGAACGTTTTAATTAATCGAGAAATTTTTTTAATGACATTCATCTTTTGACACTAGACAGTCGCATTACAGTTTACATTAAATAAGACTGTAAACCAAACCACTGTTTGATATTTATAAAATTTTAACAAAATTAAAAAAATTTTTATTCTACATTTCAAATGAAGAATTTTGAAGAATTGAAGATTTGAAATATTCAACAATTTCTTTGATACAATTTGAATGTTTTGCCGCCAGACATTCGCAATAAAGTTTACATTACAGAAGACTATAAATGAAACTAGTTATTGATATTAATATAATGTTAATAAAATTTAAAAAATTTTTATTCTAAATTTAATATGAAAAATTTTGTTTAATTAAAGATTTCAAATAATCGAGAACTTTCTTGATTAATTGTATCTTTTGCGATAGACAATTGCAATGAAGTTTTTATCAAATAACACTTTAAACGAAAACACTTTCTAATACTTCCATAATTTTGAGAGTATTGTCAAATTTTTTATTCAACGTTTAAAGTAAAAAAATGTAAAAATAGTGATGATTTTAGGAAATCGTAATATTTCGTGAAAAATTAATTTGTTGCCTTCAGACAATCCCAATAAGTGTTTACTAAATAAAACCATAAACAAAATCAGTTTTAAATAAAGAAATCAGTATTTCAAAATTTCTTAATTTTTTCGAGGCAGTATTTAAGATGTCATAATTGTGAAGTATCTGAAAATTTTAATAAATATAATTATTTCTTAAAAAAATAATAATGCCTACTGCTATTTGTCATCAAGTTTTAACAAAAATATTTCAAATTTAATTTTTAAATTAAATTTCATCCTTCACTATGTAAATATCAATTTCAATTGTCTTATTTTTTTATTTATTTTTCGCTTACACATGATTTCATGAGTATTTTCAGTTTTAAATTGATACAAATTTAAAATTAATTTAATTTTAACATTTTTTCTTTATTGTACTTATTGTACTTGGGTTTGATTTTTATTATGTTTTATTATTATTTTTTTTATTATTTTATTATTTGTGACGCGTTACGAAGAAATATACATAAGCAGGAAATTGTTTATTTTAGAGGAGAGCGAAAAGGAAAATCGAGCGCGCATGGTAATCTGTACAAATCGAGATTTTTGAATTGTTATAATTTAAAAACTATTCAATAAAAATCTTGTCTGACTTTAGATAATGAAAGAGCAACCTTTAATAACATTAAAAAATGCATAAAATGAAAATCGATTTTTTACATTCTTAGGTCCCTTTCTTCAGAACGCGTCACATTTATATCTTCTTCTTATTTTTTATTAGAAAATGAAGAGTAAAATTATTATTTGCATGAATAATAATTAATATTACACATAGGTAAAAATCATTGTTTTTTTCCTGTAACTATGAATTTCTTTTATAAAAAACCATTGGTTTTACTTGAAAAATGAATTATTATTCGTTTCTTTGGTAATTAGAGTATTATAAGTTTGTTAAAATCCTTAAAAAAACTCATACGAATACGAAAGATTATTATCCTGTTCATCTGCAAAGACTCATATAATTGTGTATGTATTCCGTAAAAAGAATTATATATTATACGAATCATTAAACCTTGTATATTTATCTTCTGTAATATGTCTCTCTGAAAAATAGATTTTTGGGTTCTGGGTATCAATTGGTTTCATGTAAACTGTTATCAGTGGCGATTTCGTCGAACGCGTTAAGGCGCAATCCCAGCAGCTGGTCGAGACCTCGAGTTTACCCTCCCGCTGGTTGGACAAGGGTTTGAGTCCGCTGACCTTCAACCGACTGGGATTTTTTTTTATATTTCATTTTTTATTTAAAGACAAAGCAAATTATAAAGATCCCTTTTTTTTTAACCTTTGTAAACAATACGTTTATTCAAAAAAAAATTAAATACTTCTCGGAAACTTAAGGCTAACTTCTTGGAAGTTTCCACGACAACTTCGTGGAAGGTACAATGGAAAGTTTTCAGGAAGTCTCAATTGGAAGTTTCCATGAAATCTCCAGGGAAGTTTTCAGGAACTTACCAGGAAGTTACTAAGGGTAGTTTCCAAGCGCGGACCAGTTTCCCACGGGTAACTTCCAGGAGACTTCCTGGAATTATCGGTGCTATCTGGGATGTTGTTAGACAATTTGTTTATGAGGTAAGAAATTATAGTAATACAATGTTGGTTACACTGTTTCGGATTTGAATTGAATAGGTACCTTCAATCCCGCGCAATCAATTAACATATAAATTTCTATGCGCAGATTCCAAATCACATGACGTAAACTTGCGAATTTGTCACATTTCATAGAATTCGTTTGTAATGTTTGTTATGATTCAAGAAACGTTAGGAAATTATTATTTCATAGTCAGATTTTATTTTATTTCTCCAAAATGAAACAGAAAACTTAATTAACTTTCTTTCGCTGATAATTCTAAAAGTTTTAAACTTTACGACCGTCTACTGTTGAAAAATAGTTCATCATTTTATCACAAGTTATAATTGAAATATAGAACTTCATTAAGTCTTATCTATAAGAACTTATGTAAATAGTTGCAACTTTGTTATTTCATTTAGAAGAATCGTGACAGTCAGATAATAAAAATAAATTGTTCTGGCTTACAAATATTCTTAAGAACTTACTTTTATGAATTTCATAATGATCTTATCATTTTTGTTCCGGTCACCATCATCGTTAATACGTCACTGCATGCGTTGAAAGAAGACAGAGTACAGTGGCGGATCCAGACTTGGTTCAAGGGGGGGGTTAAACATGAGAGAGAAAGAGACAACACTACAGTGTTGTCTCTCTCTCTCTCTCTCTCTCTCTCTCCCTCTCTCTCTCTCTCTCTTATGCAAATCTAAGTTAGCTTCGGGGAGGGGGGGGGGGGTCATGACCCCCCGAGACCCCCGTGGATCCGCCGCTGACAGAGTACTACAATTGACAGGTGTTCAAGAACGAAACATATAAATAGGTGTTGTGCATAATTACCTTGTTCTTTTGACCACTTCAATATATTATTTCGAAAGATGCTTCTGTACGATGTCATTTTCAACCTTCTTTAAACTAAATGCATTAAACACTTTGTCTGTTTATAATGGCGTCGAGTTTCTGCCGCTGTTACAGAATGTAATCCCAAAGTGGAATTGACTTTTTTGTCCTAAGTCGTACACTCCTTTAACTACGATACAGAGACGAATGATAGAAAAGTATTATCCCCTTTTCTCTCTCACTTTTCAGCAGTGTGAAGGACCATAGTTGTCTTTAAAAGTGCGTTTTGCAACTGGAGCAACTAGTACAAAATTGACAGAATGATATTGGCATCTTTTTTCAACGCGCGCATACAGCGCTGATCAGACATGACTTCTCCCTACATACTTACATCAATAAATTTCAGTCGAATGGAATGCCTTCTCGCGTCAACGCTTGTACTATACACCTAAACATATCCGTCAAACAAGCATTGTCGATGGAAGGCATCACACACAGCACCGACAACTACCTGGGAATTTATGAAATATTCATTAGCAATATTCCAAATATATGATTGCAAAATTTGGTGAAACTTTTGTACAGACAAAAATGTCCAGATTAAATAAATGTTTAGCGTGAACATTTTCTAAACATTTAAATTAAATTAACGTAATGTTATAATTTTTTTTATAATTAATACAATGGCTTTTTTGAAATAAGTTCTTACGGTATTTATTGGTATAGATTTGAAACATTTTACAAAATTTTTTTAAGAAAAAATAAGTAAAAATGTCTGCTTCAGCCCTACATGCTGAAAGCCGTGCGTGGCGGGAGTCCCAAGTGCGCGGGGCACTCTGCAGCCCTTTCGAATGAACAAAAGAAAAAAAAATATTCTTAAATTAATTGAAAATGGGGGGGGGGGCCATATAAATCTCCGATTTTTAAAAAGACCTTTTACAAAAAGAATTGGGGTCATTTGAAACAAATAAAATTGTTTTTCCCCTTTCATTTCCCTTTATCGTTAAATAAACAATAACAGAAATTAAAAAAAAAAAAAAGGAAGCTAGTGGCATGCACATTTTCAAGACAATAAGAATGAAAATGAAGCAATGAAAAAAAAAATTTCTGTCAATTTGGACTAGAATCTCCCCTTAAGTTTTCTCTCTTCATTCAAGTTACTTGTATAGGCCTGAAGGTACCCTTCCAGCTTTGCTGGCTGCATGCATGTGGGCAGACGGGGCAAGGGATGCAAATCAGTGTGACCGAGAAAGACGGATATCTCTATCTCCATCGCACTCATACCCGTTCCTTGGAGCGTCTGCTCGCATGCATGCAGGCAGCCGAGTTGGGAGCGTACCTTAAGCATAATATGGGACACGAGCATGAGACAGAAAAGGACAGGAACAGTCTCTGTCCTTTATTATCTCATCCCTGCTCCCGTATCCGTTCGTTGCTTTGGGCTTCTCTGCATACTGCGGAAAAGATATTTGATGATCTTACCCCTGCTGTTAAAGGCATCAGGGGACTACATCCTACATTACATTGTTTTTATTTTAACGGTAATATGAAGTACATACTTGTCAAGTGTAAGCAGGGTACACTTGGAAAGTATGTACTTGATAAGTATTCTGAAACGGGAAGCGGAAGACAGTTATTTGAAGAACACATGTCTCCACAAATGTTCCATTTTTCTACAACCCATCTCTGGCTTTGTCAACACAAAATAGAACGCACTTTGTTTGGGTCAACTGTCATGTAATCATCTTCTTAAAAAGAATTGCCACAAAGTCGAAAGAAAGTGGTGTACCGCTGATTTTGCATTGACAAGGAAGGTATGTCCTACTTATATCTACGCTTACAAAATCTGCCAGAAATTGAAGGCATCAATTACAGACATTCCTTAATTCATTGAACCCTTACTTTAGGAATAGCTTAATGGCCTGTTTACACCTTCAAAAGAAAGTATTTTTTGCATGAGACTACAGAGGACACATACACAGTCCGTCCTCTTCCCTCCAATGCGAAAAATTTTTTATTTTGAAGGTGTAAATAGGCCATTACGCACAATCAATCGTAATCGCTGTCCTTCATCATAAGAATGAGAGGAAGTAGGACAGACATATATGTCTGTCCTGCTTTCTCTCATTATTACGATTAAGGATTAGCGATTACGATTCGTTGTGCTTTTGGCTATTTCTGTCTGAAGAATCCTTCATCATTTTTGCAACTGTGCTTCTGTAGATAACACTTTTTAAAATTATCAATCCCAAAGAGCGAATGTTTGTGGAATATTTTCCTGTTCATTTTTTTTAAACCTCTTATGAACCACGAAAACATAACTTAATGGGGTAGTCCAGTGTTCCGAGCCTGTTTTGAAAGATTATTTCAATATTCTTTTTTTTGTTACTAGTACAAAAATTTTAATCAAATAAAATCTTTTAACATCTCTTTCTTCTTACTATGATTTATTAAAAGAAAATTGTATTCCACTATTTTTAAATTGATTTTGATATATATACCTATAATCAATGTTTATAATAACAAAAAATGAAATAGGGCGCTGGCGCACTTGATATCATCTGTTGGTGTTCTCTAAAACAAATAAACCAAATTGATTATTGTTCTGTATATAAGTCGCTATCGTCCGAACTAGAATTATGAATTTTTATTAATAACTTTGTTGTACTTTTAACTTTTTATCACTAATACACTGTTGATTTTTCAATTCTTTGATATAATAGTCCGCAATTTTCTTATTAATTAACAAAAATCTTTTATTCCAGTTCGGGCGATAGCAACTTGTATACAGAAAAGTAATCAATTTGGTTTTTTTTTTGTTAGATAAGGCCAATGGATGATATCATCTGCGCCAGCGCCCAACTTCATGTTTAGTTATTATAAACAATAATTATAAGTCTATATATCAATATCAAATTAAAAATAGTGGAATACAATGTTTTTATAATAATTCATAATACAAAGAAGCAGAAGTTAAAAGATTTTATTTGATTGAAAATTATTTTCTAATACAAAAAAGAATATTGAAATAAGCTTTCAAAACAGGATCGGAACACCAGAATACCCCGTTAACCATCTGGTAACTTTTTGCTAATATTCATATATAACATAATAATTTACAGATCCGTCTATGGCAATGGAGACTAAGAGAATGAAGCAGAGAGCTGTCCATTGTAAGTATTGGGTCAGATTTTGCCAAGCGGATCGGCTGAAATTAATTATAAAAATTCTGTTTCTAATGAGACATTATTTTTGTTATTCTTAAACTATGTAAATTAGGCTGTTACATTATGAGAACAAAAAAATTTCTTTTTTTTCGAATTTCTTAGGGATTAAAATTCTGAGAAGTGCAAAATAAAAAAATATTTGTCTAGACATCTTCTTAATTGATTTTGAAAGTTAAAAAAGCATTTTAATTGTCTTGAAACGTAGTTTTAAAAAAAAAAAAAATTTTGTTCTAAAGAATTTTTAATTTTTATCGTTATTTAAATTATTTTTTTAATAAATGTTTATAAAAAATAAGCTTTCTGCTTGCATTACGTATAATTTTAAAAGAACGTTGTATTCTTTACACTTTTTTAATAATGAAACTGTTAAAAAAAAATGGCCCGCGATTAGAGTCAAAGATATTAACTTTTTTTATTTTCGTGCAAAAAACATTGTAAACTAAATTACATAAATCCGTTGTCAATAAAAACCATTGAAAACAAAAGACAACTTGAACAGAAATAATTTTTAAACTTTCATTAACTACGTATTCAAATAATTGTAATTTCTTTTTTTACAGGGTCAGATGGTGACACCTTCCAGTTAATTAAAGCCAGAAAGGAATTGAAGAATGTTTTCACAGGAAAACCAAATGCGGCTAAACGAGGTTACGAGTAAGTGAATGACATTTATTTGCTTTGAATATATGTGCTTCGAAAAGACAGGTTTCCTTTTCCTGAGAAGTTGCTGTCATCCATAGACAAAACATTTGGAAATGAGCAGTAACTCAATTGTTACTCAATCTTGTTGATTAATAGATAAAAGAAGTTTGATATTCCATCGAGAATTGTAAAAAAATTTTGATAGATATTTGACTGAAAATTGTTTTACTGCTTCTGATAAACATCACTGAAATGCTGCTTTTTGGTGAACATAAATCTTACGCGCAGTAGCTTCATTATCAATCACTTTTAGTCAAAAATAGCTAAAACAGTTGGATATTAGATCTGGAAAATGGACAAGTTACTGATATTTGTCTTAAATATTGTTCACTGTTGTTGACAAAACTTTTTTGCTAGGCAAATATTGGTTAATTTATTCTTTTTGTCAAGATGAATCTTAAGCTCAGTAGCTCAATTTTTATTCAACTCTGTTCATTAGTAGATAAAAAATTTTGATATTAGATCTAGAAGTTAAAGAAATTGTTGATATTAGTATGACATATTTTCAGTGCTTTTGACAAAAAATTTCCGACGAGGCTAATATTGCTTAAATTCTGCTTTCTGGTCCAGATGAATCTTAAACGCAGTAGATCAGTTTTTATTAAATTATGTTCATTATCAGATTAAAAACTGTGATATTAGATCCAGAGATTAGAATGAATGTAATTCTCATAGGAAGTTTCC
Source organism: Ganaspis brasiliensis (assembly GCA_037103525.1). Classification (NCBI taxonomy): domain Eukaryota; kingdom Metazoa; phylum Arthropoda; class Insecta; order Hymenoptera; family Figitidae; genus Ganaspis; species Ganaspis brasiliensis. The sequence goes on along the minus strand of JAZKLR010000589.1, from coordinate 49,541 downwards.
CTCGAAAACTTTTGGGAAACCTGCCCTCGGAACATACCGCAAAAATACATTGAAAACATAACGGAAAACTTTCCTTAGAAACTTATCTTCGAAAGTTAACGAAAAAGTCGCTTGGACATTCCGTGAAAACTCCCAGTTATCTGATTCTTAATTCAATTGGTTATATTTTGAAAGTATTTAAATATATATATTTAAAATTATAATTCGACTTTTAATTCATTTACATTTAAAGAATTCAAATTTTCATTAAATATTTAACTTCATTTCTCTTTCCTCTTAGTTAAATATTTCAAATTTGTAATATTGAAATTGAAAAAGGAAATATTTAGAATGAAATTAAAAAATATGTTGCTGTAAGTATGGAGGTATTTTCTGACGGTAGTTTCCTGAGAATATTGGGGGGTAAGGGTTTCGTAAACTTTCAGATGGAAGCTTCTTTCTTCAAATATTTACTGAGGTGTTTCTTAATTAGTTGAAAATATTATTGAAGATATGTGTTAATGAATAAAATGCATACATGATCTTCAAACAATGAAATAAATATGTTAATGTTTGTTGACATCTGTACTGCCCTACAACTGAAGAAAACACGTAAACGCCATTGAGAACAATGACACTTGCGTGTTTTCTTCAGTTGTAGGGCAGTGTAGGTCTAGTCATATTATAAATATAAGGATTTATAATTGAACGAATGATAAAATATAGAAAAAGAAAGAAATAACGTGGGTAGAGGGGGGAAAGAACTGTGAATTTTTTGGAACGAAATTGATAGACACCCTATGCATTTCATTTAAAGCACTTTCCTTGTCCATGATATAATATACATTAGAATTCTGAATACACGATCATACGCATTACCTATTAATTTTCAGGGCAATGTGCAGTAAATTAGGAGACAAATTTACCTTACAGCAAGTTAAGAGGAAATGGGAGAATTTAGTTCAAAAGTACAAAGTAAGCATTTATACTTATTTCACTTCATGAGACACTGCTATATTCCCAAATCAGATATGTGAAGAGAAATGCAATGAGCAAAAGCGACATATTAAAATACATATTACTTTCATTAGAACTTGACTATAATTCTGCTTTAAAGTAGCTTAGAGACACTGTTTGATACACAGAAAAAAAATAATTTTTCGAATTTTACAAAACGGTTTTACACTCTTGGATAAAGCCATTTACTACAATCAGTTTCAGGTATGTGCAGAAAAGTTTTGTGAAATGTACTGAAATTTCAGTACAATTTATGGAATTGTTTGCAGTAACTGCAAACAATTTTGCACTTTTCGCTAAAGTTTCAGGATATTTTACAAAACTGTTCTGCATATACCCGAAACTAAGTTTTCTAAATGTATTTCTCCAAGAGTACAAAAAATTTCTGTAAATTTAGAAAAATTATTCTTTTCAGTGTACTTTCCTTAACATTAGCAATTGCAAATTTTTATATTTTTCTTCCAAGAAATAGCAGTAAATAAATTTAGAAAAAAAAATTTCCACTCATAGAATTTACCCTACATGAGCGAAGTTAGCACGTTTTACGGATAAGATTTCTAATTTTATTTATTTAATTACTGATTCTCCGGATTCTAGATTTGACATCAATTGACAATTTTATATAGCTCATTTTCATTAATAACAATGTATTACAATACAAATTTGTCTTATTGAAAGCTACTTTACCGATTTTAATGAAGATGAAAAAAATTTTAAACTTAATATGAAAATTAATGAATATTTTATGTTCTAATTTATAATAATATATGAATAATTTATTTTCATAATAATATTTCTTTTCTTTTTTTCAATTACTTCTAAAGAAGGCAATATATATCAGAATAAAGAATGAAATATCACGATATAATTAGAAAAAAGCAAGCATTGTTTTGACATATTTTTTAAGATTTTGAAATACCTTCTTTATAATATATTCCTCTTTTAATCAGTTTTTTTAAGTTTGAAATCATCTTCTCTATTTGAAAAAAAAATTAAGTACCAAATTAAAATTATCCAAATAAATGTTGTACTTCTTATCTCAAAATGCTTATTATTTTCAAAAAGAAGAAATGAAAAAATGAATTAATATATTAAAAAACGTAAGCTCAAGTGAATTATACACAGTTTGTAATTTGTGTCAATTATAAAAATGCAGTATTATACGTGAAATAACTAGTATCTGGGTCTACCCGCTGTCCGGGGCTATCCGACTTTCTCCTATTGATAAACATTTCAAAGAATGGTTTGTTAATAATTCAATTTTGTAAAAAAAGAAATTGAAATTAATAAAATTAAATGAAAATTAAAATTAATTTCTTCTAATTAAAATTTGAGACAATTTGAATTCATATTCATGAAATCAAGTTTAAAATTTTTGATCTAATTTAATGTATAAAAGTTGCCCTCAAATGGAGTACCTTCGGACAGGAGCCTAACTTCGGAGAATTGTAAATTTTTGTAAATATTTTGTATTTCCACTCTATGCAATACTTCTTATCAGGAATTAGCATTTATTTCGTTTTACTGAATATTCAAAGAACATAATATGACATTTGAATAATAAACATAATCAAAGAAGTGTAGGAAAAAATTAATTTATTCGGAAGACATTTTTTGAGGTTATTACACTTTGTGGGAAAATTATTATTTATTAACGAACATGCATAAGTTAAGTGCTAATTCTTTTTTTAAATTGAATACACTATTATTTAACATAAAAGTCACACTGCTTTCAATAACCTAAATTTATAAATTATTCAGAAAATTAGTTTCAATTGAGGAAGTCTAATTTTGTAGTGTACCTTCGGACATAAGATAATTGTATAAATTTTGTGAAAAAAGTCAAAATAACTGCTATTATTGGGACACAACAATTAAAAAAACTATTTTAGAGGTAAGAAGTAAGAAATTAAGGATTCAAAAAGTATATGAAAAACAGAATATACCGAAAGGTCCATTTAAGGATCACTTGAAAATTCAAACTGTTAACAAATATGGTAGGGCAACAATCTAATTAAATTATTTTATTTACTTTTGTCGAAAAATTATATAAACTAGTCGGATAGTTGTGGAGTATCTCCTTATTGAAACAAGAATACTTTAATAATATAATTATGTCAAAATAAGTTTTAATTGCGCAAAAAATTAAATAGTGTCAGAGGTTACCCCCTTCTGAGGAATAAATCCGGACACTTGTTTTTCATATCAGAATAAATAAGATAAATAGATAAAAAAAATTTATTACAAATATCATCACACAAGACCCTAAAGATTATATGTGACTGTACATGAGAAAACGTGCCTTAAATAACGTCAATTTTACAGGATGAGCGATTATAGTTGCAGCAATGCATTGAAACCAATGTAATAGGCCTACGGTCTTTACTTAATATCACATTCAGTTCTTCAGAACAAATATTTTTTAGTTTTGGAAAGTAAGGAGCAAGTGAAATTCTGTAAGTTGACATTAAATAATAGAAATTTATTTTTTGGAGCTAAGGCACGTTTTCTCATGGACAGTCACATATATTTCAAACGTCAATTCCCGAAATATTATATTGTAAAAAATATTATTAAAAACCATCAAAAACTGTCCGAAGTTACCCCACTACCCAGGTGCGAATTTTGGTCGGCAGCCAGAGTTTGTCCGTCGGGCCAAGGTCGGCACAACTCTGGCATGCGTAGTTACGTCTGCCAGAGTTGGCCCAACTATATTGTTTTTCAAGTTCCCAAAGTTGGGCCGACTCTGCAAGCCAACTGTGGCACTCGCAGTTTTCCCGACCGTCGGCCCAACCTTGCCCAGAGTTTCCCCGACCGTTGGCAAAACTCCGTAAAACATAGTTTAGGGGAATTTAATTTTAGAGGTCGGTCCAACCTTGCCCACAGTTTCCCCGACCGTTGGCAAAACTCCGTAAAACATAGTTTAGGGGACTTTAATATTAGAGGTCGGCCCAACCTTACCCAGAGTTTCCCCGACCGTTGGCAACACTTCGTAAAACATAATTTGGGGGAATTTAATTTTAGAGGTCGGTCCAACCTTCCCCAGAGTTTCCCCGACCGTTGGGTAAACTCTGTAAAACACAGGTTAATAAACTCTAAATTTGGTGGTCGGCCCAACCTTGCCCACACTTTCCCCGACCGCCGGCAAAACTCCATAAAACATAATTTGGGGGACTTTAATTGAGCGGCCGGGAAGAAGAACTCGATCTACGCTCGAAGGCCTTGTCTGTCTCTTTTTTCGTGAGATAAAATGATGGAAAAATTATCTGGAAAAAAAAATTCGAGAAAATAAAAAATGAAAAATCGTAATCGATAGAGCATTTGAATACGCACATTTTTTCTTTATACAATTTTTTTGTCTGACTTTTATTTATTAATATAAAAATTATAAATTGAATTTATTTCTTGATTGAAAATAATAAAATTTTAATAATCAGCTCGTGATATCTCAGAAACCAATAGATGGAAAAAGTTTCAATTCCACTTATCTACTCTAAAAACAATGCAGATTCTACTAAGTTTGTTGAAATGATAAAAAAAGTTTAATTTGTTGGTGATTTTTAACAATAAAGTAGTCGCTGACGTTACTTGGTCTTTACTGAATTTGAGCAAAAAGTCATAGTGAGGAAGTATTGAATTTTGTAAACTTAAATCATACAAGATATTCAAAAGGGTATTAGAAAGTTTTACCAAAAAGAAATTTTTCGATCCCTTAATTATTTCAGCTTTTATGAGCAATTTAGTTTGTCACTTATTTTATGTCACGCGGGAACTAAAATCAGCTGACTGGCTGAGCTCCAAGCTGTGAGTGGAAGAAGGACGCATGCAAGCGTAAGAGAGAGAAAGCGCCAATAAAAAAAAAAATTATTTAAGACAAATAATATATCATTTAAGAATGATCACGTTTACAATGTTGACAATTTTCTTAAAAAATTATTGTTAAAAAATTATTTTCTTTAACAATGTTTAGAGCTGTCTTGAAAAAAGTTGTTTTTAATAAAATAATTATTGTACATATACAATTTTATTAAACACATTCACGAAATGTAATAAATTAAAAAAATTCTTTAAAAGGAGCTGCCATTTTAACAATATGTAATTTTAAAAAATTGTTGCATATCCTGTAGCTCATTAAAAATATTAAATAAAATTTAATATTATTTTGAAATTCATTGATTTATTTAATTTATTAATGTTTATGAAAAATTGTTCTAATTTATCATTTATTACATATTAATGTTTTTATTTAAATTAAAATTTAAACTAGTGATACTTTTTCATTCCTAATATATTTTATAAATTAAAAACATCTATTCAGGAAACAAACACTGTTTGTAAGTCTTTATTGGGGCTTTCTCTCTCCTACGCTTGCATGCGTCCTTCTTCCACTCACAGCTTGGAGCTCAGGCAGTCAGCTGATTTTAGTTCCCGCGTGACATAAAATAAGTGACAAACTAAATTGCTCATAAAAGCTGAAATAATTAAGGGATCGAAAAATTTCTTTTTGGTAAAACTTTCTAATACCCTTTTGAATAACTTGTATGATTTAAGTTTACAAAATTCAATACTTCCTCACTATGACTTTTTGCTCAAATTCAGTAAAGACCAAGTAACGTCAGCGACTACTTTATTGTTAAAAATCACCAACAAATTAAACTTTTTTTATCATTTCAACAAACTTAGTAGAATCTGCATTGTTTTTAGAGTAGATAAGTGGAATTGAAACTTCTTCCATCAATTGGTTTCTGAGATATCACGAGTTGATTATTAAAATTTTATTATTTTCAATCAAGAAATAAATTCAATTTATAATTTTTATCTTAATAAATAAAAGTCAGACAAAAAAATTGTATAAAGAAAAAATGTGCGTATTCAAATGCTCTTTCGATTACGATTTTTCATTTTTTATTTTCTCGAATTTTTTTTTCCAGATAATTTTTCCATCATTTTATCTCACGAAAAAAGAGACAGACAAGGCCTTCGAGCGTAGATCGAGTTCTTCTTCCCGGCCGCTCAATTTTAGAGGTCAGGCAAACCTTGCCCAGTGTTTCCCCAACCATTGGGGGAAATCATTGATTTCTTTTAGAAACATCAAAAATGTCACTTATTAATTCATTTAGCATAATTAAAAAGTAGGAAAAACTTTTTTTTTAATTTAAATAGATAAAAATAACTCTACAGAAGAAATGTAAAAATCTTTCAACAACAAGAAGTTTATGAAAATTAAACCAAAAAGATTTTAATAATAGTAGTCTTAAAACACTTCTAAAATCAATTTCAAAAAATTGTTGACAATCAAAAATGTTTAGGAAAGAGTAATTAAGTTTACACAGAAATAGACATTTATTTATTGAATGTTGTAATCTTATAATAAATGATGATGCGATGATTTAAATTAGAGTGATAAGTCAGTAGTAGCCCTTAGTTTTTTGGTTTTTGTTCCATTTGTTTATAAAAATTTGTTTAAACAAATTAATTTTTAAACAATTTTTAACTTCAAAGTCATCATTTATTCCACTGTCCTCTTTCCAATAATCGGTTTTTAATATCAATGTATTAGTAAGCGTAAGCTGAGATGAGTACAGAGTCATTGCCACTATTTATTAACTATTTAAAATATACAGAATTGAAAATTTTAAAAAATCACTTGGTTTATTTTGCAATTTTTTCATTATTATCAATTGCCGCGATTTATTTTTAATAAGTTTACTCTTCTTTCTATTTCTTTATAACAATTTGTTTAAACAAATAATTTTTTAAACAATTATTAACGTCAAAAATCAGTATTTGGTCCATGGTTATCATTCCAGTATTCAATTATTTAATATCTCAGTATCTCTAAGAATAGGCGGTAATGAGTTAAGCTATATACACTGAAAAAAATATGTTTGTCAAAATCAACTATTTGTCTATAGTTGAAGCCATTTTAGTTAAAATGACAAGGATTCCAAGTTAAGCTTGCAATCGAAGCAAAGTGAGTTCTAATACACATCAAACTTGTTTGTTTGTAATTCTTAAAAACGGGGGAAAAAATTGTCAATCAGCTAAAAATTTACAGTTTTCTATAGTGCAAATGAGTAAAGTTGTATTACATAATCTTAAAATAATACAAAAGTATACATTAAACTTTTAATAATGTTTTTTGAAAATGTCAAATCAACATAACCTTCAAATATATGACGGCCACAACTAAGTCATTTACCGTAACCACTAATGTTTTAGAGATAGAAAATATTAATATTTTATGAAATAATAGACTTTCTGAGTAATAAAAACAGTCGGTCCCACAATTTCTGATGTTCAATATAATATAATTTCTAATTTCTTAGACTGAAAATTATCCTTGTATTTTAACTAGGCTTCCCTAGTTGGCGCCTTAACTAACAAGGAAAACTGGTTGATTCCTTGTGTACGGGTGCAAGGGATTTTTTTCAGTGTAGTTGATTTATAATTTCTTATTGCAATCAATGATACTACGGTGCATAGCGTACTGGACTGTCAGCTGGAGGACCAAGGTTCGAATCTTCGTGACTACAAAAGTTTTTCTGTTTCAGATTCTGATAATATATGTCATTTAAACTATTAATATTTCTGTAATTGAATTTATAAATTGTATTATGTAATTATATGTACTTCAATTAATGATAAAATTTAGATAAAGTAGTAGGTTGGCCTAACTTTGGGTTGAGTACTTGGGTCAACTTCGGGAGCAGTAGTTGGTCCGACTATGAATACCGTTGGTCGGCGAACCGTTATCATTTTGCTGGTTGGCCCAACTTTGGGATGAATAGTTGGGCCAACTTTGGGAACAGTAGTCGGCCCGACTTTGAGGTCAGTAGTTGGGCCGACTATTAGTACCGTTGGTCGGCGAACCGTTATCATTTTGCTAGTTGGCCCGACCTACGGCATGCAGAGTCGGATCAACCGCCGCAAGGTTGGCCCGACCATGAACCGACGGACAATTCGCACGTGGGTAGACGATAAAGATTGAAATAAAAGAATATGAACTCCTTCTTATTTTAATATCTAAAAACAGAAATTACTTTAATCTTTCACTTTTACAAATTGAATTGAATTAAAAATCATAAACTTGATTTACAAATCCTCAAGCTTGGGTTATAATTGCATTTTGATTGTAATTGAAGTTTGAAATAATTTGAAGTAATAGAATTTGAGAAGCTTATAATTTCAATCGCAGTTTGGAATAAAATAAATTTTTATAGACAATTGCATTAGTAATAAATAAACAATAATTGACAAACTTCAATTTTACACTATAAGTAATTTCTTTGGCACAAATAACACATTTGTCAGTCAAATGTACCATTTCTCTGGGTGCAGTTCACAATTGAATACTTCTTTTTACGAATGGAGACAAACGCGTTAAAAAAAAAATACTTTTGTTGAAGACATCAAATTTCAATAACTTATAACTTATTTAAATTTTAATCAAATCAAGAAATAAGAAAAGTAGGTATGTAATACTTTTCAGTATTGATTGCAAAAAAAATTGTTAGAGGCAAATCTCACTTTTCAATGTAAATAATCAGAATATTGACACATATATAACAATGCTTCAATTCTTTTAGGATTTGAAATATCCTCCTACGGGTCTTTCCACGGAAGGTGGTCAGGACACAGCCGAAAGCTGGATATTTTATAAGGAGATTGACGACTACATGAGTCCTCTTGACATTATGGCTCCTCCATTAGTGATAGATACGTCTTCAGAAAATTTAATGCTAACAAGTGCAAAGAAATCTGACGATGCGAAACATACGGCACAATGTTCATTGACAAGTTCTGCTGAAAATCATAGTCCCACAACTGGGTCGCCGAAGAAGTTGGTTACCTTCACGGTAAAAAAAACCAATGGACAATTAATTGCTACACCAAGAGGAGGAAAACCATTGACATTAGTTCCATTAATAGATGAAGGAACAAACAGAATGGCAGATATTAGTGTGAAGAAAGTAGCAATAAAGAAGGATGATGTTCCCCCCACATCAGGTATGACAAGAAAATGCATTCTTTAAATAATGGAGGGAGATATTTTAGAGTCTCATGGACATGCATGTCACTTTGTAGGTTCAAAATTTTGTTCTAAATCAGTTAAGGAAACAAATCGTTTGAGATAGCACCGACAATTTAATGAAATTTCCTGGAAGTAACCCATGGCAAAATGGGTAGTTACCCCTGCTAACTTCCTGAAAACTATCCTTATATATTTCCTAATTTGTAATAACATTTTTGTTAATTTTTTTAATATTATATAAATATAAAAAAAATTGTTTCCACCTTCGGTTTCTCTTTTCGCACTCCAGAATATCTAGATAAATAATTAATATAGTAATAACTATAAAAGAATAGTTAAAATATAATTATAAAAGAATAGTTTTACACAACTTCATAAATGAACAAACTGTGATGCACAAAATAGCCCCATCAGTGGGGCCATTTTGTGCACAACTTTGAGTTTCTATAACTCAGACAAAAAATTTTTCCTTGTCGGCCAACTCATAGGACACCTTAAGAAGGATGTCCAAAACATAACTGAATAATTGAAGTTTTTATTTTTTCAAATTCTAAATTTCAATAAAACATAGAGTGAAAAAGAGCGGCTTTGTGCACAAAATAGCCCTCGTTGACAGTAATATATTTTTAAATTTAATTTAATGAAAAGTAAAATAATTAAATAAGTTATAAAATTTCTTAGAATAAATAATGTTAATGCAATTAATAATAATGTTCTGTTATTTATCAATTATTTTCTTCAAACTTTTGTTATTTTGGTTATTTCTCCATTAATGTTTCCAATTGTAATTATTTATCTTATTTCTTAATTCCTTGTAAAATTTCCAATGAATTTAGTCATTTCTGAAGTATCATCAATATTTTCGACATTTTTTTATTCTTTTCTCCATATTTTACATCTTTTCTTGTATCTTTAACTTATTATCACGGATTCTTCAATATCTTACTGTAATTTACATTTCAATTTTTCATTTTCCAATGCTTTTTGTCATTTGACAATTGCCTTTTACTGGCTCTCCAACATTTTCTACAAAACTGAATTGTCAGAATATCCATTTGACAGAATTTTATGTATCCAAAATTGCATTCATCAGAAATCTCATTTATTCAAAGAAGCATTTATCAGAAATCTCTTTTGTCGTAAATTTAAATGATCATAAATCTGATTTATTTGAAAATGCATTCATCAGAAAAGTCGTTTGTCCAAAATGTAAATTGTCAGAAATATAATTTATCCAAAATTATCAATATCAACAATTTAATTTATCCAAAATAGCATTTATCTGAAAATTTGTTTGTCCAAAAATTGAATTATCAAGAATTTCATTTTTTAAATATTAAATTTATCAGTAATCTCAATTGCAAGGATTTTCAATTATCAAAAATAAAATTTGTTCAACTATAATAGAAATTTCTGTTCAGTTAGATTTGTAGTAAATGACATTGCCCACAAAGAAGACCTCTGATAAATACAATTTGGAATATATGTGATTTCTCAGAAATTTAATGTTTGGAGCATTAAATTTAGCATAAATGCAATTTCGGACAGATGCCATTTCTGAGAAATGGAATCTCGAAAACATTCGATTTCTCATAAATGCAATTTCTGATAAAGAAAATTTTATATGATTCGAATTACTGACAAAGTACATTTTTGATCAAAGCAATTTAGGACAAATGAGATTTCCAAGAAATGCGTATTTGGATAAATGAGATTTATGAAAAATGCAATTTTGGATAAATAAAATTCGGTCAAATGGATATTCTGACAATTGACTTTTGGAAAAAGTTTGGGAGACACTTTTTATTTTTAATTTTCATTATTTCTATCATTCTTCAAGTATTTTTTTCAAATTTCAATTTGCTTGGGTTATTCCAATTATTTTGTCATTATTTAATTATTTTCTGTAAGCGGTAAAAATGTGATTTTAAATCCGGCAAAACCTGGAATTTGCCGAGAATTTGAAACTCATGTTTCGGCAGACACCCTGCTCCCAGGAAGTTTCTATCGGTAAGAAGTGGTTGATTAAAACGCAGAAATTGGCATTTAAAGAAACAATCATTTGAATGCTGACAGATGCCTACTAATGCCGTTTCTGTTCTTAATGCCATTTAACGCGTTTTCTTGACTGACATTTTTTTCATTTTAATCATTTTGAATGCTCACAAATTTTAAAAACAAAGTTGAATGCGTTTATTTACCGTAAAGCGAAACACCACGAATTACATCCAAATGCCATTAAATGCTTCCTGATAATGTTTCAAATTAAATGCCATTAATTGCCTTTAAAAAAAAATTTTGAACGTAGTCAATTCATAAGGAAGTTTAATGCCGTTCTATGCTTATGTCAGCAGATTTAAAATACGCCATTCTGCTATCTTTGACTTGTTCATTCTTTGCAGCACGTTGTCCTGACATCTTTTTATTTCCTGCTGTTCCATCTATTTCAACTAAATCACCTTCTTGAAGTGTAAAACAAAGTGATTTTATGTCTAAAACTAATAGTTTACCTAAACAAAGTCAGGGATTGAACGCAAACATAAATTTTCAAGTCATTTTGTCATTTTTTGTTGCATGCAAGAGAAAATACAGAAATGACGTTAAGTGCTCAATTCAGTGCTTATATTTCATTATATTTCCGTCTAATATTTAGCTGAAGTTAACCTCTTGATATATTTGAACGTAAGAAGTAAAATATTGATAAAAACAGTAATCAGAGTAAAACATAACAATCACATGTAGAATTTTCCTTTGCAATGTGGGTACTGATTTATTTTTAGGCATTTGAAGGCATTTATACAAAACGGAATCGAAGCGCATTGAAACGTTTTAATGCGTTTTAATCAATCTCTTCTTATCAGGCCAGAATCTGAAGGGAAGCTTCATGGAAATTGAATTGTGTACAAAATATTCAATGTAACTATTCCTCTTTGTTATTCAGGACATACTTCTAAGAAGCAATTGAAGAGGAAGATGAAGAAAAATTCTAACACGGAAGAGATGCCAAAAAAGAAGAAAGTGGGCACTGCCGAAATATTTGCACTAATGGAAGTAAGTACATTATTCTGGTAAAAGGAAGGTTACAATGTTGTTTCTTGTTTGACATTACACAAAATCATTTTAATTTTAATTAATTATGTAGGTAAAAAAATTTACCTTCCTTTCCTTCGCCTTAATAATCATAAACATTTCAACAGAGGAACGACAGTTGCAACATGATGCATAAATCACATCTCCCCCTTCCCGAGTCTGCTGAAATTTTTGATCAAAAGTAATTTCTACAAATTTTTGCTATTTTTAGAAATGTTTCAAAACTAAATGTTATACCTACATTGAAACAAATTCATGTCATAAAAACATTTCTAATGACATTGTCAGTAATTGTATTATGCTTCATTACGAGGTAATCAGAACTTAAAGAACGAAGTTATGTAGAAATATTTCCTATATCAGTGATGTCATAATCAGGGTGTCTACTAATATTGTCCCACTAAAATTCCCGTTTTTTCCCTGTTATTTTCTTATTTTTCCCAGTTCCTCTCTCTTCTTAATTTAAAATATATTTCCTTTTAGGGGGTTACATGGGTTTCAAATAGAGCTGTGGAAAATTGTAAAATTAGATACTCTCCATGAAAATTTACATGGGCTCGGTTCGGTTCAAATTTCGATCCCATGCAAAATTCGAGTTTCTGCACAGATCTAGTTTTAAAGTTTCAAAAAATCAATCTTTATAAAAATTTTTTATTTAATAGTATTACATGCCAAGAATATTTTCCCCCAGTTTTAAGTTAATATGATAAAAACTCTAGATGCGAGAGAGAGAAAGAAAGAGAATTCGGAATTTTCTCTTGTTATAGTCGACTGGCGCACAATGGTTTGAAATCTGAAAACATCGTGCCTATCACTCTATAAATTTATAAAGATATAATGCACATTTCCAAGCAGCAAGTATCAATTGATTATTTCTCATGGATAACAAAAAATCCGCCAGTATCCTGAAAAATCCAACTTCTTGAACCTTCAACTTCAATTGCTTCTTTCTAAAAACTCGATTTTTGAAGACGGTGGACACGATTTCTTGAGAACTAATGCACCGATCTCCTTGAAATTTGGTACACTTCTTGTCAATAGTATTGACTTTTCCCTGAACGAAGGATTTTTTTTCCTTTTTAATCACAACCAATTTCATAAAGATATATGTAGTCAGAAAGTGTGTAAAGAATTGCAGTTTTTGCAGAAAACTCTGCCAAAAATTTAAAATTCAAAATTTTCTTAAATCCTTCATTGAGGCACCAACTGGACTCACCTTCTAACGAGAAATGGTTAGTTTTTTGATTTCTGATAAAGCTGTATGGAATTATCATGTCCACCGCAAAAACATTTTGTTCCCACTGGTGTTCAAACGTTAGTCCTTGATGGCTCACTTTTTAGAATTTTGTAATGAAATTTATAAAATCAATTCTTCGAAGATTGTACTTTTATGTCATGAAAGGGCTCAGTAAATTAATTCGTCTTTTACATTAAAAAAATTATTAAAAAAGTAGTTTTTTTTGGCGTTTAAAACCTATGTAACCCCTTAACCCTTCAACACCACAGCAAAATTGAGAGTAGGTATGAAAAAATGAAACACCATTCTAGGGGTTTTCGGGGTCGCTGATTACGAATTTTATGAGAAATTGACAATTTGACAATTGACAGCTGTCAATTCAGTTGTCAACTTTTCTGAAAGGTGATTATTGTTAATGAGAACTTCCTCCCGCGGGTTTTTGGGGTCGCTGATTAAGAATATGATGTAAAATTGACAAATTGACAATTGACAGCTGTCAATTCAGTTGTCAACATTTCTAAAAGGTGATTATTGTTAATGAGAACTTCCTCCCACGGGTTTTTGGGGTCGCTGATTAAGAATATGATGTCAAAGTGACAATTTGACAATTGACAGCTGTCAATTCAGATGTCAATTTTTATAAAAGTTGATTATTTTTGACGAAAATGACAGTATAAGGGTTTTTGGGGTCCCTCATTCAAAGGAAATTATTAATTATTGAAGCCTAGGGAATTTGTCATTGTTATAAACAATTTAAACCTTTGCATCAGTTTTTGTAATAATAAATTTTTTTTTCATTCAAATTTATAGAACTATATATTTGACATTGCTGAGTTATATCACAATTCTGTGATGCATATTTTGAGTATACTTTTCTTGCAAAAACGTTTCAGGTACTTATCTAGCAACCCAAGTACTATAATTTAACGAAGTATAAACAAAATCTGTGATCCACTAGTTCCCTTTCTTATGGAACTCCCCTTTAAAACAACTTCTCACTGGTTCAAGTGGTTTCATAGCGGGTTAGGATTGTTGAAATTCAAGGTTATATATATCCAATTACTGGCAAAAGATTCAGCTTTATGATATAGATTTTATAAGTTTCATGCTAATTTCTTAATACTCTAACAAATAATTTTTATATTTTCAAAATTGTAATTTTTTTCCAGTCATTTCTCATGGGACATTACAGGTGTCTGGTGGCACTATTTAATAATAAAAATGTAATAAATTAAAAATTACGCATTCTGTTTTTCCTTGTAATTGTAAATAATTCTGGGATTTTCTTGCTTCCTTCCGCGAAAAAGAAATGTGCATTATGTTTGTCGGCTATCCCTGTATACACACCCCTAAGTGTCGGCGGTCTTTACTTATTAGAAATGCAATATACAATTTTGAAGTAGAGTGTCTTCTATGATCGTAGTGTTAATAGTAGTTATTATATTACAGAAATTCACGACAAGTTCTGCCGAAAGAAGTGCCTCATTTATGACTGCTATTACTGCAATTGGCAACAAGTTCACCTCACGCTGACAATGAAATTCTGTTATTCTGTTTCTTCTTTTTTGGTAGGAAGCATAAATCATTCTGTTTTATTTAGAAGTCTCCCATCTGTTCATTGCAAAGAATACCATAAACTCCTTCTGAACCTTCTTTCACAAAAATGCGCACATTCACCTATCAGATAGCAATATTATTAATGTTCTCTTAGAACGTCTTGCCAAATTGATTGGCACATTCCTCAAAACAAAATTTTGTATGATGACCATGAAGTTAATCAGAAGAGTTTTTTTAGAACAAGAAGAACTATTATAATTCATTTTCGTTATAGACTACATTCTCCATGACGCGGAACAGTTTCATTTTTTTTTCAAGTAAAATACGAATATTTTCTATGGAAATGCAATACTACGTCCATACTTATCTTTCTTAAACATATTAAATATTTTCCAGGCACTAGAGAATAGTAAATATTATTTTTCATATTGATTATTGTAGGAAGTACAAGCAAGTGAAAGGGAAATACTGATCACCGAAAGAATATTATTTATAAAAGAATCGTGTAACACAGATTGGCAGAACGTTTTTAAACAATTATTGCACAAACTCTAACAATCTGATATGCTGTACATTTATAACGTAATTAATATTTACAATTCGTCATTTCAATGTACCCCTTCCTCCCCTTTTATCCTTATTTAAAACAAAACCTTCTCCGATCTCTGCAGCAATGCTCTATGGTTAATCATTTTTGTAAAAAGCGAGGAAGGATGTAGTTGTAAGGAATGGTGAACTCAGTAACTGTTTTGTAAGCATTAGTTTCTGAATATGCTTTTGTGAATGTACATCTGTAACCTTTGCATATGCTGAGATGTCTTGAAATCTCATTGTCTGTTATCCAGTGGCATAAGTTGGTTTGCGTGGGCCTGGGGCGAAAAGGAAAGAAGGGAACACCAATGAAACTATCAATTACTGAAGTCAGTACCGTCTTATTAATTAAAAGAAAAGAATGTTAATTGGGGTTAACAAAGTATCCCGGTGCACTGCACCAAGTTGCCCCTTAACAGTAACGCTACTGCTCTTATGAAATATATCATTAATTTATTGTAGGTTTATTGCACATGTGTATGCGGAGAATGTTATCGGTTATAGATTATGAGAAAAGTCAAGTGTATAAAATATTATGTTCAGAAAATGTAATATGAAACTTATAAGACTGACAGATTCGTGATATCCATACTTATGTACGAAATGACAATTCAATTAATAAAAGAATTATAAGAAATATCATAAACCTCGACTTCATTTCTGTTTGTAGGTATGATCCCAAACCTCATAATATTAAAAATTCCTCTAAAAGATGAAATATATTTTTCTAAAAACTGTGCCTTTAGTAATTAATGGAATCTTTCTTCTCACCGATATACACTTATTGTATATAACATTGAACTGCAAAATGTTTGTCAAAAATCGCTGTAGTTTCTTCACAAACTGCAATTTTGTCAGCAAAGATTATTTTGCTTCATCCTTCGACCAGACGAAACGTCATAAATTCTGTTAACAACAAATTTCTTCTTTTTTTCTTATCAATTTATCAATTGCAACATTTGCTCAAGTTCATGAATATCCTACTCACGGCATAATGCCTTCTTTTTACATGATCTCTTGGAAATATGCTGTGAAGCAGTCAAAATAGGCAATGGGAGTGTTTGACATATTCCTGATTATTATGTTCTTCAATTGTAGAACTGAATTATAGTTTTTTTGGAAATTATGACATAATGTTTGTGATATATATTATCCTATTATATGGGGGGGGGGTGATTTATCTGTTGTCATAATGTTCTGTTGTCATTGTCCTTTATAGAGGGCATAATTCTGCATATCTTTGGCCAGTTTGGAACTGGATTGTAATATTTTTTGTATGTTTCTAGAATTTTGATAGACTATATTGTCAACTGTTTTCATTAGTGGTACTTTCCTGGGGTTCATAATTCTTTCTTTCAATTTGGAAAGTTGGATAGCATATTTGAGAGGCTGATAGCAAAAATTAGATAAAAAATCAGTGGGAGCAAAAGTGAGATAAATGGTCCTGCGCGTGAAAACGATGTTTATAATTACTGGGAGGGAAAACGAATTACGTCAAATTAGTAGCAGAAACGGGTTGTATGTCTAACTCGTTTTTGCCCCCAGTCAATAGTTGATGCGTTACTGTTTTGCCCATTTTAAATATTAAATCATTTATTTCATATGAATAATTTATGCAAACATCCTAAATTATAATAGAAGACTTGAAACTTTTATTTATATATATATTTCTAATTTAACATATTCTTAATTGACTACTATGTCAATAGAAATAAAGGCATCAGAGTATAATATCGAAACTGCTTGAATGGCTATACACCGTAGGTCAGTTCCCCTTATAAAAAGAGGATTTTCTAAGTATTAAATATTAGACATTTTGTATTTTTAGGGGATGAAAGCACCCCCCAGAAATATATTTAAAGAATATACTTTTTTTTGTAATTTCGTCCGTGCGGATGTCCTGAACTTCAGATACATTAGAAATGAAATATTTAATCTTAATTCTTAATAATCATTTTATTGAAGAAAAAAAGAAGAAAGTGTGAGTTAAGTGAAAATCATAATATTTTTTTTAATATTTACAAATAATTTTAATTCGTAAAAGAATGATTTGTTGTCAAATAAATAAACTAGTACATTTTAATCTTCTATGATGAAAAAAGCTTACGCGTTGAACTCGTCGTTGTAGTTGGCTTCTGGAAGAGATATTTTTACATTAATAATTTGAATATTTAAAATATATATCTTAATGAAGAATTTTAAGGCTCATATTTTTCCTCCAGAACAATATCTTTTATCTCCATTGGTTTTCAAGATAATTGCAAGGAACTTCATACTGCTCAGAAGCGAAAAATTTAATTATTTTTCTCTAACTCGTCGTCACTTTTACAATAATGCACGGAGAAAAATTTTGAACAGTTTATGTCTCTTCTGTGGGAGCGCATTTCTCCCACAGTTTTGACTGGTGATATCTGATGCATTAACTGTTGGAGAGCTGCTCTCTTGTAACTCTTACTACTGAATTTGCCTTGTATTTTCTTGGGCGAAAATTCCTTCCAAAGAAAAGACAGCAGCCCAGATTCTTGGTGCGGCTTTTCTTCCAAATTTCCCTCCGTGTAGTAATTCTTTAATAAAATTTTCAGTAAATATGCACTATTCTTTTAACAAACCAACAGCGTTTTCCAAATTTAGATAAATAATTTGTAAATAGAAATTATTTTCTGACAATAATTAGTTACATGAAGAATATTTAATTATATTATTATTTCAGTGTATTACCATTGGCAAACATAACTTTGCAACAGTGTTTACTAACACATTGAAACAAGAAATATCTGAAATTTTCAAAAAATCTTCTTTGAACCTTTCTTAAGTTGTTGGTATTGAGTCGAAGACTAATTAAATTTTA
Source organism: Ganaspis brasiliensis (assembly GCA_037103525.1). NCBI lineage: Eukaryota > Metazoa > Arthropoda > Insecta > Hymenoptera > Figitidae > Ganaspis > Ganaspis brasiliensis. The sequence goes on along the minus strand of JAZKLR010000589.1, from coordinate 31,187 downwards.
CGCTTTTGAGCAAAATGTAATTTTTTGCAAATATCTTGAAAATAGGCCTCAGATGGTATACCAGAATTAGTGAAGAGGCTCTGAACAATTTATTATTAAGGAGCGGAGGCAAATTGTAAGATTTTTTAGAATAAATTTCAGTACTCCATTATTGTAGGACTATATTTAGGACGATGTTGAGAAATTATTCAAAAGAAGATAATTTTTGATCGATTTTAAATTCATACCTTAAAATCGAATTTCATAAAACCTACTAAAAATGTTCAAATTCATAAATGTAGTAAATTAACAATCTAAAGAGCGTAATTCTTGTTAAAATAAAAACCCAAGGAAACACATAAAAACTAGTCAATAAATATTTTTATTCTAATGCAGTACAGAATATAAGTACAGAAATGTTTTGTGAACCGATTTCACGATTGATAAAAAAATACGATTTTCAGAAGATAATCAAAAAATTGAAAAGTTACCTGATGCCCTCAAGTTTATGTTTTGCTAATAAGATTCTCAATTTAGGGACATTAATAATTTTAATGTTTTACTATCTTCTTTCAATTTTATCTTCAAGTCTGAATTACAAATCGAGGAAAAATGAAGTTTAAGGACATGTGATGGAGAGTTACGCCACTGGTGTATGCTGAACTGGTCCATAAACTGTCTCTTGAAATAATAAATATTTTTACACCAAATTGTATAGTATTAATTAGAATATCATTAAAATGTTATGTCAGAGCCAAGTGTCAATTTGTCTGAAAGTTAACTTTTTAAAAAATTAGCTTTTTTTCCGAGAATGAACAAAAATTAATTTTAAAGAAAATTTTTAAAATACTTGGGTCAGAGAGACCATCCTCATTATATTTTAAGCCATTCTACAAAATGAGGTATCAAAATATTCAGTATTCTAGGAGTAAGTTTATGTAGAAAATTTTGCCCATAACAGTGACGTCCTAATCCACCACATGGCCTTAAATCGTTCAATAAATTAATGTTGGATTCTTTCTAGAGAAAATGACAGTTATGACATTTCTTAATTTATCGAAATTATTAATTTAATAATTGTATTAGGATTCTCTGGGCCTTCTTTTTTTTAATCAGGATTTACAATTTTTGAAAAATTAATAAAAATTTACAAAATTTCTCTCAAAAAGTTTTACTGATAGAATCTACGATTTTTTTAGAACACCGCTATGCTGTGTAACTTGTTAGTTAACTGAAATTTTGAATTGCTATATTTTTCTTAGATTCTCTGAAGTTTATATCTAAATCTAAATTAGTGGTTATATACTAATGATTAGCGAGAAGTGAACTACCATTAAATATTAAGACTTTTAGTAATTGTGTAGTGTAAAACTACTAATTGTAATAGTAGGAAGCTACTGATTTTAATATTAAATTTTCACTATGACAGTATGTAATTCTGTACAAGGAGGTAGTAGTTATGTAGTAATCAATTAATAAAAGTCTTACTATTTGATTGTGGCTCACTTCTCGTAAAATCAGTAGTAGAACAACAGTAATTCAGATTGAAAGTTGTTTTTAAAAGTCTCAATTTAAAATCAAAAAAAAATTAACTCTATCTTCAATAATTTCTGAGAATCTTTTTTTACAATGCCCCTTAGATTGCTAATTTACTAAATTTATAAATTTAAACATTTCTATTATGTTCTCTGAATTTTAGTAATTTAAATCTCAATTGAAAATCGACGAAAAAATTCAATTTATTTTTTAACTTATTCTGGAAATCGTTTTATAAATTAATTGTAGGTTGTTTTTGAAGACATTTATGTTATTAATTTTGTTACTATCAGAACATTATTCTTTTAATACTTACTATTATATTCAATGGGATTTTATGTTAATGTGCATTTAAATTTTTTGACTGATTAACAAAAATCTAGAAAAATCTTGTAAAAACTTTTTAGGAATAACCCCTATGTCTTTTTTAAAAAAGTATTATGCTATTGAGATTGATAATTTACTAAATTTATGAATTCGAACATTTTTAGTAGGTTATATGAATTTTAAATTAAAGTCTGAATTTGTAGCCGAGAAAAAATTGTATTTACTTTCAAATAATTCCTGGAAATCGTTTTAGAAATTAATCGTATGTTCCTTTAAAGAAAGGTTTATGTTCTTAAGTTCGTTAATTTTTTTAACAGAAAATTATACTATATTATCTAAATTGCATTTATAGTTTAAAGAAATTTAAAGTCTTTATTCAGTAATACAAAGAATAGACATAATGAAATATATTTTGGAATTTAAAGCAAAAATGTTTAAAGGAATTTACAAATCTACTAATTTCTTTATTTTAAACTAAGAAAATAGTCTTATATTCTCTAAGAAAGTAGTGGTGAGACCGACTACTTGTTACTTCATACAGTCTCAGGCCTGCTATACGTATTTCGCCGTTAAGTTCATAATATTTTTATTCATAATATTGTCATGAACACTTTTAATATACAAAAAATCTGAACAGAATTTTGAGAACTTTGAATATGTTAACCTTAATTTTCACAAATTTACGAATTTTTATTTTTGTTATTTATGCTGAGGAATTAGGTAATTTCATCTGCGTAGTCAAGACATCCAAAGATATTTATTCCAAGTAGCAAATTTAAGCAACTGAATGTGAATTAGATTTTATTTCTTAAAAAACTGGGATGCACAAAATAACCGCCCTTGACGGTATATAATGTACTATTTCTTAGAAACTTATACAATAATTTTCTTCTCTCTTTAAAAATTTCATAATTTAATTTTTTTTTTCCATTATATATTTTTATTTTATAAATTTCTTCTTCACTGAAATTATTTAACTTTATATTATACTTCTTTCTATCTATATTCATAAAATATTATTAATTTTTATTTTATGGATGAAAATTAGTACAATTTTATTAATTTATTCAGCATTATTTCATAATTTAAAGAATATTGTTGAAATTATTTTTCAATTATACACTATTTTTATTGTCTTAATTTATTTCTGTTTAAAACTTTTTTTCGTATAATTACTTTTTTTTCATTTCAAAAAAGTTCTGAACCTTTCTCTTTCAAGGAAAAGTCACATTTATGTTCTTTCTTTATCGCACTTTATACTGAACTTCCAATATTTTCTTTTCTTATTATTACTGTTTTTAATGTTTCACTGTATTTTCATAATTTTTACATTTCTGCTTAGCATAAAAATTTTTTTGAATGTTTCGATGTTTGTCACATTTTTGTTTAAAGGTACAATTTAACATTTTTTAAAATATTGCTGCATTATTTTCAATAAATGTTCTTTGTTTCTCTAATTCGTTTAATCTTTTTGACGTTCGAAATTTGTTTTACTTTCCATGAATTTGTCAGCTCAGTTATAATTTTTTATAAAATTTTGATCATTTTGTAAATTTATTAAATTGTAGTTTCCTTTTTGTATTGAAAATTGTTTTTGTCACTTTTTTAAAATTTTTTAATTTTTATCTGATAATTTTATAATTTTTTCAAAACATTTATTATGGGTATATTTTTATGCTAATTTTATATTCATCCTTTTTAATTTTAAACCTTCTTTGCTCCCAGTGCTCAACTTAGTTCGTTTTCCCACCAAAGGCATTATTTATTCCACTTCTGCTTCTACTGTTGTTTTATACCATTTTTCCTATCAGCCCTTCATTTCTGAGTATGATCCGTCGTTTTACAACTTGATTATAATGTGTTTGTAATTTTTGATATGTTTACTCTCAAATTTGTGAGCTATTTTACTTATTGGTTGTTTCTTGCTTTTGATTAGAGTAATGAGTGTAAATTACCCTTCTTCTATAGCTAAGTCATAAAGAAACTGTTATCAATAAATAGTTTCATCTTTCTTAGCTCATAAGACAAATACCCGCCCACTTTGTGAGGATTCAAAAGATTGATACAATTTTCAGAAATTAATAAGTATAGTATATTGTTATTTCACAGCTTTCTCCTAAAGAAATTGTTTACATAAATAATCAGAAATTTTTCAATACATTGACCAAATTGGGGGGACAATGATTGATATTTTCCTACTTGTAAACGCACGTAGTACAAAGAATTATTAAAACACAGATGGAGGTCACTTGAGGCACTTGTAAATTATGGCATATTAAACACAAAATTTTCATTCAATATTACTATTAGTTATTAAGTAAATTTTGTCTCTTGCAATGAATTTCTCAATTGCTTAAAACATTCATTACTGTCAATTTAGAGCATTTTCAAAAATAACAATGACATTATCAGACTTAAAAGAGAATCTAAACTTTGTAACATTAATCTGTATCGAATGAAGAAATTTATGTAACATATTGCAAGAAAATTGAAATGTAAGTTACAAATTGTTTACAGAAACTGTTATTGTTATTTACCAAGCTGTTATTTTGAGCTTTTATGAATGTTTACATTCCATTAATAAATGAATCTAATAAAACATTTTGGAATAACGCTAGAAGATGAGACATTAGATTTTTATTTAAACAATTATTTCATTGTATATAAATTGTATATAAACTCCCTGCGAACTTCCTGCGAATTCAAAATGTCGTCCTGGAGCCGCACTGCTAGTTCGCAATGCAAATTCGCACTGTAAACTCGCTGCGCGTTCGCTGCAAATTGACGGCTAGTTCGCCGCTAATTAAATAAATATAAAAAAATAAATATTTGGTAAAGTTAGCATTGTGAACTCTCTGCGAACTACCTGCAAACGCCCTGCGAAATTCCTGGATAGTATAGTTAATTTATTAATTATTAATATTTATTATGAATTAGCCATACCTAGACTCTTTAAGAAACACATGATTATAAATTTTTCCGAGATTCTAACCTATTATAATTCTAACTGACGAAATGAAATATGTAGACTAGGGCGGACTGGATTCCGCGACCATAAACTTGCAGAACGAATGCGCCAACCACTACGCCATGTAGTGTACACAAAGTGGTATACAACAACTTGACTGCTTACAATATTTGTATTAAATATGAAGATATCACACTTCATAAGAACGATTCGTTTATACTGTACCTTCAGGAGAAGGTGTACTGGTTGGCGCAACTGTCTTTCAATTTTGGGGTGGCGCGATTTATTCCGCTGAAGCGTATATATTTTATTTCGTCAATTAGAATTGAAATTGTTTAAAATTGCGAAAACAGAAATGACATGTCGTTTCTGAAATATTTAAAGGACAATTAATTAATAAGAAAACAGTCATAATTAATAAATTCACTTTACTATCCACGAAGTTCGGAGGGAGTTCGCGCGACCTTCCTGTGAAGTGGCTGCTGAATCATGAACTATGTTGGTAATTACTTCTTTCATCCTGGTATTATTTTCTTTATCTCCTTCTGTTAGAGACTTCTGAAGCAACAGACAATAATTCTTTCTCTCTTTAATATCTGTCAAAAGACGAAGAATCCAAGTATAAACTGTTGATGATTGAAAATTATAATCATAAACATACAGAAGATTTGTGTGATAATAATACATTCCAATGGACCGTCTAATTTCTACGTCTGAAAGAAGAGAATATAATGTTTAGTAAAAATTTCATCTATTTTCCCTGAAAATGTATGGAAATTGTATCAATTAATTGCAGAAACTCAGGAATAAACAGTTCTATAGTTTAGAGTTTAGTGTTTATGGGAAAAAAAATATCTTTATACTGTAAGAAAGTTTAGGAAATAGGTTGTGGTGAGAAAATATGTTCCAATGTTTCATAATACATATCATGAATAACATGTTTATTCTTATCCACAGATTTTTGTTATGCATTTATTACCTGTTATTATGTCGATGCTCTACGAAACGGCGTAAAAGCCGTCGCCGGAAAACTTCACCATCCACATCATTTCGTGGTGGATGTTGCACCGCTCGCATATGAGCATTTGGATCTTGTTCCAAGACATCTCCCTCCGAAACACATATGTTATGCATAACACAACAAGCAACAATAACTTTAACAGCTTTTTGTAATTTTATTTCTAAAGCTTTTGTGAATATGTAACGCCACCGTGTCTTCATTTGACCAAAAGCTCTCTCAACAATAGATCGAGCACTACTCAACGATCGATTGAAGGCAAGAAGTTCTCTATCTCGTGCATTGCGAAATGGAACAACTATTTTAAGGGGATGTAATATACAGGGATAGCCGCCGTCAGCAATAATGAAGTAGTCGTCTGGTGTATAAACACCTGACCTATACAGTTGGCTGTACCTTAGTATCCTAGCATCATTAACAGATCCTGGAAATCCGGTGAAGACATCAATAAACAATCCTTCATGATTCACTAAACCTTGCAGTTGCAGTGAATAAAAAAGCTTGAAGTTGATATACTGATCATGTACTGTTGGTGAGCAAATTATACGAATGTGACAGCCGTCCAGAGCACCAGCACATTTATCGAAAGCCGCATTATCCGCCATCCCGGCGAAATCGTTTCCCATTTCATCCATCTCTTCTTCAACTGTGGGAAATTTAATGACTCTGGTACTGAGATGGACAAACTCCATTCAAACATCTCTTAATTATGTCGAAGGTTGTTGAGAGAGGGATATTAAATACAACAGAAGTTACTCTGTAACTAATCCCAGCTGCTAACCAAAACAGTAGAACCATCACCTGGAATATTATGGATCAGAACTATGTTGCCCGTGATGTGAATGATGTTTTCAAATGTTTCTTTTCTTCACCAAGAAAGTTAATAAAACTAAAAAAAAAATTTTGTAACAAGTTTGAGACAATTCAAGCAATGTTGATATGTGACTCTGAACACTGAAATTAGCCCATATAATTTGTCATGGGAAAAATTTGTTCTTCTTACATTACTTGTAAAATTACTTGAAATTGCTTCTGCACCAAATTGAATGAACTTATATGAATATTTTTGATTAGATGCAGAATCCTGCTGCCATATAATTAAATTTTCTGAAATGAAACATTGATAAAAAAAAATGTTAATGTTTCATATCTTTTTTCGCAAGACTTTAATTGAATGTTGCTGAAACTGAATATAATGAAACGGTAATTTGAGAATAATGTAATTTAACGTCTACAGAGAAGAAGTAAAATGTTAATAGTTCTTTATTATCAATGGCTTCTTTTTCGAATTTTATGGATTAGCATGAAAATTCTACATCTGCACAAATGTAATGAACAGTTTATCAAATTCTGTTAAACATGGATTTTTAGAGTAATCTGCACGGCTTCATATAAGAGCTATCGAAAAGAATGTTTTCGAATGGGCAAACATTATTTTTCTTCCGAAATGTTTAACAAACCTAACGTTTGACGTATAATTATGAATTAAAAAATGTCTATTTTATTATAAAACTGCAGGTAAAAACTTCCTTGCAATTTGTGGAATTTTTTTTTTGATCTTGTTAAAAATTAATTAATACAATTGCAGAATTAGAGAAGTATAACATATTTATGTTTCGAACTTTTGTATATTTAATATATGAGAAAAAATATTTAATGTTTTGATGTTCTAGAGGCCCCAGACTACTGGTCAAAATTGAAAATAATTCTTCTTATATAGAGTACACTTTTTTTGACGTAAAATGAAAGGTTTTGTCGGGCTGAGACCGAAGAAAAAAAAATTTTAGTTTTTTTGACACCCTACTAGACGTTGGACACTACTTAAACGGCTTTCATCAGTGACATCACGCTTTTCTCGAGAAGTATCCCCAGACCCCCCCACTATTTACATGGTCTAAATAAAAAAGTTACATAGGCTGTCACATATTCATAAAAGTATGACATCATATATGGAAGCCGCTTTAGTTTCTTTTTCATTAATAAAATAACGCAGAAAATCTCAACCTTATTTAGAAAAATACAAATGTCTCTGAAAATAAAATGGACGAAGTGGACTCTTTTCATGCGGACGTACACATTTACTAGAGTATTGTCTACTGAGTAATGTACTAGCTTTTTACTAAGAAATAATAAAGTTTAATGTACATTAATTTTAAAATAGTTTATAAATCTGAACAATAAAAATCATTGTAAGTTCTGAATATACATTAAATAAATTTGGACACTGAAGAAGAGAGCAGACATTTCCGAGACTAGATTAAAGAAAATCTCCTCTCGTCTCTCGACAATACTAGTATTTGTACAGAATGTTCAATGTCAAACGCACATTAAAACTTATGCATGAAACAACTAATGCCGGTTTATCATGAAACCTGCCCTTGGAAGCTTTTTTCACGATCCTCAAATAATCACAAATCAAATATTCTAAGAAATTCACATGAAATGTGTTGAGATTTGAATTGTATCCTGTGCCCAACAACATTTATGTTCATCCCATTCTTCTAATCACTGTTACAAAATTAAAAAAAGTATGATTTTTTCTAAGATTATTTCAAGAAGTCTCAGAAGGTTATCTAAATTGGAATACCTCAAAGTCTATCTGCCATCCACTTCTTTTTTCTATCGGCAGTAAGCTTACCAACCTCCTAAAAGAATGTGGTTTAACTCTTAAATGAAGTTTCGTTTGTCTAACGTCTCCTGTCATAATATCGGTGACAATTCTCATTTCAGGTAGAAGAGCATATGGACCTCTCTCCTGAACATAATAAAAATTATATTAGTTGTTATGCCGCGCACTGAGAAATAACTTTATGATAATATTGCTCCAACGGCAGTAAAGCCTATATTATTTAAAATGCAAGGATCACAGCCCCTATTGCTGGTAAAAAAGGGGAATAGGGGCAATTTTTTATTTAAAATAGGGGACAAAAGGGGGACACAAATTTTGCTGTAAAGTCTATGATGTCGACTTCTATTGAAAAATTGAAGATGTTAAATGTGGTCTTAATAGTTTGTAGTTTTTAAATAGAAAGAAATTTAGTGTTTACTAAAATGTGAACTTAATATTTTTTAAACAGTTAGCGTTATTCATATAAACATTAAAATATCATGTATACTAGAAACATTAAATTGCGCTATGTCGCGCGAGAAACTTTGCATTATTATTTGTCATTCAAAACTTTAAATTTTTGGAAATTTAAGTACTGAAAATTTGGAGAGTAAAATTTTTTATAAAGTAACTGGAAAACAACGAAAATAATTGACAATTGAAAATAAGAATCGAAAAATATTTTAGTAATTACACAATTAAAGAACAATTTATAAAATTACACATTAAACATTAATTTTAAACTAGAAAATTGAAAAATTACAAAAATTATATAAATAACTGTCGGAAGTGATGGCGAATTGAAAAACTGATTTGAAAATCGACAAAAATAATTTAAATTAAAGAAAATAATAAAAAATTTAAGAAATGAATTGAAAATTTAAGAATTGAATTGAAATTTGAAAAAGTAAATTGAAATTGAAAAAAAAACTCTAACAATGGCCAGGTTAATCCAAAATCGAACACAACAATTATTGAAGAAATTAAAGAATAATTATAAAATTTTTAGAGAATAATTCAGAAATTGTTGCAACCATTTCAAAGTTGAGGAAAATAAATAATAACTACAAGAATTTGTTGAAAAATAGATTAATTTACAATTAGAAAAAATAATTATAAAATCAAACAATATTACATTTAAAGAAAATAATTCAAAAACTATGGAACTTATAGGAATAACTAATTGTTGGAAATAATTGAATAACTAGATTGCAAATTAAAAAAAATAATTATAATTAAAAAAAATTATTAATAAAAGAGGAAAAAAATTAAAAAATTAAGACAATAAATCAACATTGCAAGAAGGAATTGAAATTTAAAAAATAAGCTTAGAAATTGGAAAAAGTAATTGAAAAAAAACGATAATTATGGAATATATAAGAAAATAATTGAAAAAAAGCGAGAATCTGTTAATATTGAAGACATTAATTTAAAATTAAAATGGAATTAGAAATTTAAATAAAATAGTTGTACAATTAAACATTTCAATTTAATTTCTGTGATTAAAAAAGAAGGGAAAATTGAATTAAACTGAAAAAGAAAAAAATTAAATTAAAATTTAAAGAATATAATTAAAAATGGAAGAAATTATTTTAAAAAAGACGAGAATCATTGAATATATTTTAGAAATGTATTTTATAAAATTATATTTTAAATGAAATATTTAAAATTCAAAGAAACATTTGATAATTTAAGAAAGTAGTTGTAGAATTGAACAACTGAATTTAAATTTAAAAAAGTTTTTGTAATTGAGACAAATTATTGAAATAAGTCAAGAATTAAAGAAAATTTTTAAAAATGATTTTAAACTGAAAACATTATTTAAAGTTTTGAAAAATAATTCAAAATTGAAGAATTAAATTACATTCTTCAAAAGACAGATAGGTAATGGAAAGAAAAATTACAAAATGATAAAATTATTAAATATTAAAGAAAATAATTGACAAATGAAAAGAATATTGGAAACTGTCAAGAATAATTATCAAGAGAATAACGAATGAATTTAAAAAGTTAAAAAATAGTTATAAAATTTTGAGAGAATAAGTGTAAATTGAAAAAATTGTTTAAATTCATTACAAATTTTGAAAAAGAAATGAAAATTACACAAATATCTTAAAAATCAAAGTAGTTTTACGCTAACTCCACCCGCCCTACACTATGTGTTACATAGTTTTTTTTCAAAATTCATTTCTACGGCATATGTAACTATTGTCGAATTTCAAGAAAGTCAATTATATTACAGTCAAATTATCTGCATAAAATTTTGTGTTCTCTACATCACAGAAGCGTTTAAAATCAACAAAGATAATAATTCTAATTCTAAAAGTAAATATATTCTTAAACCATTGCTTATAATTTTCTTTTAAAAATCGGCTAGCTCTGCCTTTTTCATTACGATTTTAAATTACGCGCCGTCTTTTAAAAATGTCAAAGCAAAAAAAAAATGAACTGTGGTCAATCTCACTCTCTCTCAATTACATCAGCGCGATTATTAAATGATACAAATTCAGAATTAAGTAAAAAATAACTTTGATGAATTATATATTTACATTTGAAAATTATAAATAGGGGAAATAGGGGAGAAATCTTTAAAATAGGGGAAATGGGAACAAAACTTCAGAATAGGGGAAAAAAGGGGAATAGGAGACAGTCTGTGATCCCTGAAAATGTCTTAAATAGAAATAGCGAGTTAAGGCATACCTACATTTTGTTCAATATGCAGTAGCAATGCGCTCAAGAGCTGGACAAACGCAACTTCCTCATTTTCCAAGAAATTTCTTGCAGCAACAGCTAACTGCTGAAAATGAATTATATTTCCCTCATTCATCTCATTCAATGTAGACTGAAACAATAATATTTTCATTTCTATATATAGTAATTAATGACAGTTTAGAAGTACTTATTTCTTACAGTAGGTGAACATTATTTTCATTATATGAACACGTTAATTTAACGTAAGCAACAGATGCCCCTCCTCAGACGGTAATCTAATAACCATTTGAATGGAATAAATTGACAAAAATAAGAAAACCTGAAATCGCAATTTATTTTAGCAATTTGTGGGGAAATATACACTAAAATTGTAAATTACTTTTTTTTCAATGAACAATAATAAAGAAATAGAAGTTGCATAAGTTCTTGAAGAGAACAGAACTTTGAATATCCAAACAAGTAAAAGAAATTGAATTATGATGCAAATATTTTGTTGCTCCAAATTACATTTGAAATATGAAATATTAATAATTTTAATAACAGAGAATAAGATTAAAAATTTTTAGGTTACATTGTCATCGTACACGTAATTTGAATTTTATAAGGAAGTGAGTCTCATGAATGAGTAATAATTCTACAAAAAACAAATTTCAATATAATTTTCTTAAAGACATTATAATATTTCATTATTCTAACCTGTCAGATGTTTACTTCGCAAGATATTATCCTTCTGTCACTTTTCATTTCATTACACTCCGCAAGTATGGGAGGGAGACACCGTCTAATTCCTACGTCTCTGCGAAGTGTATACTTGGCCAAGTATATACTTCGTCAAGTATAATCGAAAAACGTGAATTCGGAAAGGGCCTAACAGCCTCTCTCTGATTTGAGATGCATGGAACGGTAGGTGCGCTTCCATGTTGATGAACTTGCGTAAACACTTCTGCGCAAGGTAAGATGGCAGAGTGAGAGGGAGCTGTAACAGCCTCTCTCGGATTTAAGGTGCATGGAACGGTAGGCGCGCTTCCATGTTGATGAACTTGCGTAGACACTTCTGCGCAAGGTAAGATGGCAGAGTGAGAGAGAGATATAACAGTCTCATTCTTATTGGTGGGGTGCGCTTGTGCAGCGACACCGATGGGGGTACATGGAACGGTAGGTAAGTTTCCATGGTGAAGATTCTGCGCAGACACTTCTGCACATGGCAAGATGGCGGAATACTGAGGCACGACGTGACGTATCTCTTCCGCATTTTGGATGGTTTGGGGATTATTTGCGTGACGTAATTCCCTGCTGTGAATTTTGTACTGATGTCCATGTTTCAGTATCCAATATACTTCTCCTGAAATATTTTCTAACACTGTATGAGGTCCAGTCCATTTTGGGGCTAGTCTTGCGTTGTAATTTTCGGCTTTGTTAGATAATTTATGGTTAATTGCATAAACCAAATCGCCAGGGCGAAATCGGGGTTGAACATTGTCATGACGTTGTGCGTATTTCGCTTGGTACCTATCTTGGTTCTGGCGGGCTTGGGCTTGTACTTGCAAGTGTTGCGGTAATTCCGTAACGATAGGAGGTAATCTCCATTCTCCTGGGCGTAATAACTCTCTACTGAGCATAAGATGACTAGGAGTAAAACCTGTAGCAGCGTTCTTTCGGCTTCTAAGATTAAACAAAATCTGAGCGATCTGTAAATCCCAGACCTTCTGGTTTTTTCCGTAAAGTTTAAGGCGAAAACCTTTTTGATGTCTTGGTTCTTACGCTCCGTAGGATTAGCTCGTGGATGGTAATTAGGCGTTGTCCACAATTTACATCCCCATCTTTGACCTGCTTCTAACCATAGGTTACTGTCAAATTGAGGACCATTATCACTTAAAAGTCGCCGTGGATAGCCCCAGCGAGAGAAAACTTCATTGTCTAAACGTTTTATGATGTTCAAAGCATTTGAATTACGCAATGGGAAGGCTTCTACCCACCGGGTGAATAAATCCGTGATAACTAATACGAATTTATTACCGAGATTGGTGGTGGGGTAAGGTCCCATTAAATCGAGCGATACGGTATCCCATACGGAAGTTACGGTATGTGGACGCAAGTTATCCTTTCTTACGTTGTGTAGAGGTTTACAACATTGACATAAGTGGCACTGTGATACGTATCTTCGTATGTCCCGGTTCATTCCTGTCCAGATGAATCGGGTTTGTATAGAACGTTGCGTTTCTTCCGCACCCGGATGACCGGCTAGTGGAGTGTCGTGGTATTCCCAAATGACGCGGTTTTGCATGGAGGGCGGAACTAGGAAGAGCCATCGGAAATTGTCTGATGATCGTCTCCAAAATCCATGATTATCCCAGAGATGGGAAGTGAAGAATTTGTCTTCTTCGGGTGAGAGACGTTCTTGGTCGCGTAACTTCAGCCATCGGCGAGCTTGTTCATCTAGATTTTCGTTTTCTTGTTGGGCTATTCTTAGCTCGTCGAACAAATCTGATAATGGGGCCGTTTCTGTCAGGAGTATTACTGGCTCTGGAGAGTTTTCTGTAACATCCGGAAATACGGGTAAGAACATGCGTTCGATTTCTGGTTCCCCAGGGGAGGGCGAGTTAGGGTCTGGAAATCTTGACAATGCGTCTGGAAGTTGGTTATCTTTACCGGGCACGTGTTTTATGGTAAAATTAAATTCACCTAGTAACAAGAACCAACGTTTCAACTTAGCGCGCGTATCTTGTTGATCTTTAAGCCAGAGAAGAACAGAACTGTCTGTTCGAAGAGTAAAATGTCGGTCTTCTAAATAAGGGCGGTAATGCTTCGTGGCCCAGATGATCGCCAAACATTCCTGTTCGTTGCAGTGATAACGGGATTCTGCTTCTGAGAATTTTGCACTGGAGTAAGAGATAATTTTTCGTTTCCCGTCCGTATCTTCTTGCATTAGTACTGCTCCCATTCCTTTGGCACTAGCATCGGTTTGAAGGATATAAGGTAAGGATGGGTCAGGTCTGCTCAGATGTATCGGTTTGCTGAAGATCTCCTTCATTTTATCCAACGCGGCTTGAGCTGCCGCTGTCCATTTATAGGGTTTTTTAGGTGAAATCAAGTCAGTCATCGGTGCGGCTATGGTTGAAAAATGGGGGACATATTCATTCAACCAGTTGAGGGTCCCAATGAGTGATTGAAGAGCTTTCCGAGTTTTGGGGGTCTCAGCTTCTACAATGGCGTTTAGATGTCGGGGTTGAGGTGAATTGTGTTCCCCGCTTATTTCGTGTCCCAGATATGGGAGTTTAGTTTCACCGAATTTACATTTGGCAGGGGCACAAGTAAGTCCGTAAAATTCCAACCTCTCGAAAATTAGAGCGAGATGATATAAGTGTTCTACCCAATTCTTTGAGTATATTATGAGGTCGTCCAAATATGAGATTACGAATTTTGCCCAAAAGTCGGACAAGGTACCCCGCATAAAATTCTGGAACGTGCCAGGAGCGTTTTTTAGCCCGAAAGGCATCACCCGAAATTGAAATTGTCCTCCACAAGGGGTCGTGAAGGCGGTAAATTTTCGAGCTTCAGGAGCTAAGGGTATCTGCCAGTAACCACTCTTGAAATCTATTGTAGAGAAAACCTTTGCTTGTCCAAGGTCTTTGACGATTTCATGGATTCTTGGTAGACATTGAGGTGTGTCGACGGTAATTTCGTTTAGTCGTCGGTAATCTACGCAGAATCGGTAATCACCATCTTTTTTACCGACTACGACGATGGCAGAGCTGAAGGATGAGGCGGCCGGTTCGATAACTCCGTTCGCCAACATGTCTCGAACTTGTGTGTCTATCCAAGCACGTTTTTCTTCAGAGTATCTTCGGGGAGGTTCTCTAAATGAGCGATTGTCGCAAAGGTGAATTTCGTGTTGTACAGCGGCGGTGGTCTGACGCAATTGTTGACCCTGGTAAAAAATGTTACCATGTCGCTGTATTAATTGTAAAAATTCCGTGGAGAGAGTTGTGGGGAAGTTATGCTCAATTGGAGGGGGTGTTATCTCTGCCCGTTTATACTTAACCGAGGGGTTAAGATAAATCTTCTGCCTGTTAGTATCTCCTACGTAAATACAATCTCCTCGATGCTCGTGGATGACATTATGTGCCCACAACCAAGGACGACCAAGTATGACGTCGCCTGCGAGGTTGGGACTAACGTAAAAATCTCCGGGATAGCATCTGTTGAGAATTTCGGGAGAGAGGCCAATTTTTCCTATGAGTCGTAGAGGGGCACCTTCGGCAGCTAAAGCAGCATGCGGGGGACTAGGTTTGAGAGACTGTAGTTGGGCGGGTGTGAGAAGTGCTGAATTTATAATATTATCGGATGAACAAGAATCCAATAATGCTAAGACTTCCGTATTTCCGATCCGAATACGTAACCTAGTTAGCCGCTTTGACGCCATATTGGTTAATTTGATTGTGGGTTGTTCGATGTTGTTGTCCCGGCGGCAGTTCCATTTACTGCCGCACTCCGCCAGTTTTCCGGTGCCGTGTTAACTTGATTCGGAAGGAAGCGAGACTTGAATACTGGGCAGTCCCGGTGGAAGTGTTTTTCCGGGCAATAATGGCAAAAGGGGAGAGGTCTCGTAGTGGTTTTTCCACTATCGTTAACTGGTGCTGCTGGTTTTGAATTTTTCGTTTCTTCTTTCTTGATCTCCTTCTTTGGTGTCTCGTCAACTTCATCTAATTCTGCTGCTACTGCACGGTCAAATAGCTCATCGTACGTCTGTGGCGAGGATGCGCGAATGGCTCTCCTTATCGATGAGCGGAGACATTCTAACAGGATGGCGACGATTTCTTCTTCCTGTGAGTCAGGACGCAAGCGTAAAGCCAACAAGTACTTCTGCTGAAGAAATATGGCTGTTCCTTCCTTTTCTGTTTGCTTCCTTGAATATAGTTGAGCCTGTAGTCGCATTAGTGTCGCAACACTGGCATATTTTTTAAGAAGCACCTCTTTAAATTTGTCCCAGGGTAGGGACAGGGGTTTGTAAATTTCGAACCATTTTGAGGCTGGTTCTAAGAGTACTTTACCCGCTAAGAGTGTCCATTGTGAAACTTCTGTAGAAGTGTGTGTAAAAAGGCGTTCGCAATCACGGATAAAATTATTTGGATCTTCATGATCCAAACCTGAAAAAGTAGGTAATACCGGTTGTGGTGCACGAAATGCGCGTATTAAGGTTAACCAATCCATAGGCATCATCATTGGATTAATTACTGGTGAATCCTGTCGTTGACCCTCCTGGGCGTTAAGTGGTGGAGTATTCCGCGGTGGTGGAGGGGGAACATTAGGGATTCTGATGTTTGGACGTTCAGTACTGGGCCCTGCTTGTTGAAAATCCTGTGCCGTAATTCGGTTTGATCGAAGTCTCGAGGATGGTACTTCGTTCATCCTCTCGGGCACAGATCTGCTTCTATTTGTATTTGTGCATGCGTTGTACGGAGGTGGAGGTTGTTCGTTGAGCGCCACCGGGTTTTGAAGTTCAACAGCGGAAACTTGTCTGGTGCGTGGCCTACCTCGGCGACGAGTAGGCGAGTTTAGTGGTGAATGAATCATTCTTAAATCTGTCGCGGGTTCGCAGCAATAGATTTTAAAAGTTTTGCCGAGCCCCACGTTCGGGCCGCCAATTGTTATGGTTCGGGTGTTGGAATAAAGATGAAAAAATACACAAGATTTAAGGTTCAATCATATGGAGAGATTTATTAAATTAAAATCCAAGATTACACTTAATTCGGTCCGAATAGTTCGGTCAATCTACGACGGATCTTAGGTTTAAAGTGGACGGAGTCCGGTTCCGTGGAATCTGTGGGGGTAGCGATGCGTTTTCGCCCCTTGCAGGAGGGAGAAGGAGTCCCACGGAGGGGGGACAAAAAATCCTTTGTTCCGTTGATGACGGAATCCAAAAGATCATGGATCCCTACATCCGTTAGATATCTGATACCGTCTAGGACCTCCGGGGGTACTGAATGTTCTGGAGATGACTTTTTAGGGGCGGGGGATTTCTCCCAGTAGGCTTTGGCTGCTGTCGGATACTCGTAACTTGGAGTCTTGTAACCAGGGGGTGTGACAGGGCAGCTGTCTGGAAACAGATCGTTTCGAGGGCCGTCGGGTAGTGGGGGGGTCACCTCCCCACAGAAGAATCTTTAGGAAGCACGGTTATAGTGGAACGCGTGCGCGGTTTAATACGGGATACGTAAGGAGCTTCAGGAGACGAACTAGGAAGTGATGTAGGCCGGGGTAAAACGACAGGTCGGAGAGGACGTCGATGGGGTACACAGAAGTTAGTTTGTTTTTGAGGTGGAGTGTTTACTGGAGATACGGATTCGGCTTCTGAAGGAGGGGATAAAGGAATGGAATTCGGAAAATGGAAAGGTAGGGCGACTTTGTCCCGGTGTGGTGGGGACAGAGGAGGCCCTAAATGTAGAGGTAGGGCTTTCCCTACAGATGAAATCCCTCGAACGGTTAAAGTGTAATCGTGCCCTTGGCGACTCGCTGCTTTCCTTTGCAAGTGGGTATAGTAGGCAGGTACCTGGTGGATCACGGTAGAGAGCAACCGGGATTCAAAATCCCTGACGTGCGCCCGTACGTCTCAGTCCTAGTAGACACGATTTTATTGGTGACGGGGGCACAAATGTCAGAGGGCCGACATGAATGGTTTTGAACCCCGGGGCCAGTCACGGGTGCCCGAGAGACTGGCGGAGCTGAGCAGTCCGGAGCGACTACACGTTGCTGATTTTCCCCTTTCTGGGTAAAATATCCGATACTGCGACAAACTTCCTGCTGGCGATGGCGCAGACTCCTCTCCTGAGATTGTTTCTTGGAACGACCCTGTGACAGTAATGGCGGATTAGTATTGGGATGTACTACGTCTCCATGGCAGCAGAAGACGACGACTTGGTGGCCGAAAAATGCATACGAGCGGAGTTGAACGAGCGAAATACAAAAACGAAAAAAAAGGGGGGGGGGCGTCCAAGGATAACCAAGACACGCCGTGCTCAAGGAAGCCAAATGCGTAAGGGAGACCGGATACTCAAGGAAGCCAAGAGGGTTGGGGAGAGCGTCCAAGGAAACCACGACACGCTGTGCTCAAGGAAGCCAAGAGCATAAGGGAAACCGGACACTCAAGGGAGCCGAGAGTGTTGGGGAGAGCGTCCAAGGAAACCAAGACACGCTGTGCTCAAGGAAGCCAAGAGCATAAGGGAGACTGGGTACTCAAGAAAGCCAAGAGTGTTGGGGAGAGCGTCCAAGGAAACCAAGACACGCTGTGCTCAAGGAAGCCAAGAGCATAAGGGAGACTGGGTACTCAAGGAAACCAAGAGCGTTGAAGGCAGAGAAAAGCAAAAGGTATATTTACCATTAGTCTTTATTTCTAGCGGCTAGTACAAGGCTAGGCTGAGCAGGCTTAGGAAAAGGAAACCAATCCCTAAGAGAGCTCGACGACGAACTGAAGATTTCCTTCGAAGGGCCGACTTTTATAGGCGAGAGGGCCTCGCCGGAGCGAACCTGGAGTATATGGGTACAAAGTTCGGTGGAGAGAGAAAAGCTGCGTGGCTGGATGCGCGCACGGTCGACGCGTTCAGCGAGAGCCGCGAGCGGCAGTAGAATAAGCCGTGCGTCAGATCAGTCAGACTTCGCGGAGTCTGACTGTGAATGCTAGTGAAAAAACAACTATCGTGGCGTCTTTCCCTCTCCACCTACTCTTTGGACTTATACTCCAAGCCCGCTAAACAAAATTATGCCCTGACGAAATCTTCAACAATATTAACTTAATTATAAAATATTACATTAATACTAAATCTATCAAGTTGACAGATGTGAGCAAGGTTAATACAAACTCTATTTTTGCACTAGTGTGCGTAACAAACGAATAAAATTGAACAAAAATTGAAGGACTGCGCGTTACTTTCATATAGTCAAAAAATGAAAATTCAATCAATTTTTGTCTCGACAGAAAAATTTGGCAAAATAAAAAAAAAAAATTCAGATAAATATAAATTATTTTCTATATTTCTAGATCTAATTTCAAATTTTTTTATCTAAGAAAGAATAAAATTGAACAAAAATTGAAGGACTGCGCGTTACATTCATATAGTCAAAAAATGAAAATTCAATCAATTTTTGTCTAGTCAGAAAAATTTGGCAAAAAACAAAAAAAAAAATTTTAGAAAAATATCAATTATTTTCCATATTTCTAGATCTAATTTTAAATTTTTTCATCTATGAACAAATAAAATTGAACAAAAATTGAAGGACTGCGCGTTACTTTCATATAGTCAAAAAATTAAAATTCAATCAAATTTTGTCTCGACAGAAAAATTTGCCAAAATACAAAAAAAAAATTTCAGACAAATATCAATTGTTTTCCATATTTCTAAATCTAATTTTGAATTTTTTCTTCTATGAACGAATAAAATTGAACAAAAATTGAAGGACTGCGCGTTACTTTCATATAGTCAAAAAATTAAAATTCAATCAATTTTTGTCTAGTCAGAAAAATTTGGCAAAAAACAAAAAAAAAATTTTAGATAAATATCAATTATTTTCCATATTTCTAGATCTAATTTTAAATTTTTTCATCTATGAACAAATAAAATTGAACAAAAATTGAAGAACTGCGCGATACTTTCATATAGTCAAAAAATTAAAATTCAATCAATTTTTGTCTCGACAGAAAAATTTGCCAAAATACAAAAAAAAAATTTCAGACAAATATCAATTGTTTTCCATATTTCTAAATCTAATTTCGAATTTTTTCATCTATGAACGAATAAAATTGAACCAAAATTGAAGGACTGCGCGTTACTTTCATATAGTCAAAAAATGAAAATTCAATCAATTTTTGTTTAGTCAGAAAAATTTGGCAAAATACAAAAAAAAAATTTTAGATAAATATTAATTATTTTACATATTTCTAGATCTAATTTCAAATTTTTTCATCTATAATCAAATAAAATTGAACAAAAATTGAAGGACTGCGCGTTACTTTTATATAGTCAAAAAATGAAAATTCAATCAATTTTTGTCTCGACAGAAAAATTTGACAAAATACAAAAAAAAATTTCAGACAAATATCAATTGTTTTCCATATTTCTAGATCTAATTTCAAATTTTTTCATCTATTAAAGAATAAAATTGAACAAAAATTGAAGGACTGCGCGTTACTTTCATATAGTCAAAAAATGAAAATTCAATCAATTTTTTTCTCGTCAGAAAAATTTGGCAAAATACAAAAAAAAAATTTCAGATAAATATCAATTATTTTCCATATTTCTAGATCTAATTTTGAATTTTTTCATCTATGAACGAATAAAATTGAACAAAAATTGAAGGACTGCGCGTTACATTCATATAGTCAAAAAATTAAAATTCAATCAATTTTTGTCTAGTCAGAAAAATTTGGCAAAAAACAAAAAAAAAATTTTTGATAAATATCAATTATTTTCCATATTTCTAGATCTAATTTTAAATTTTTTCATCTATGAACAAATAAAATTGAACAAAAATTGAAGGACTGCGCGTTACTTTCATATAGTCAAAAAATTAAAATTCAATCAATTTTTGTCTCGACAGAAAAATTTGCCAAAATACAAAAAAAAAATTTCAGACAAATATCAATTGTTTTCCATATTTCTAAATCTAATTTCGAATTTTTTCATCTATGAACGAATAAAATTGAACAAAAATTGAAGGACTGCGCGTTACTTTCATATAGTCAAAAAATGAAAATTCAATTAATTTTTGTCTAGTCAGAAAAATTTGGCAAAATACAAAAAAAAAATTTTAGATAAATATCAATTATTTTCTATATTTCTAGATCTAATTTCAAATTTTTTCATCTATAAACGAATAAAATTGAACAAAAATTGAAGGACTGCGCGTTACTTTTATATAGTCAAAAAATGAAAATTCAATCAATTTTTGTCTCGACAGAAAAATTTGACAAAATACAAAAAAAAATTTCAGACAAATATCAATTGTTTTCCATATTTCTAGATCTAATTTCAAATTTTTTTATTTATGAGCGAATAAAATTGAACAAAAATTAAAAGACTGCGCGTTACTTTTATATAGTCATAAAATTAAAATTCAATCAATTTTTGGCTCGACAGAAAAATTTGGGAAAATACAAAAAAAAAATTTAGATAAATATCAATTATTTTCCATATTTCTAGATCTAATTTCAAATTTTTTCATCTCTAAACGAATAAAATTGAACAAAAATTGAAGGACTGCGCGTTACTTTCATATAGTCAAAAAATTAAAATTCAATCAATTTTTGACTCGACAGAAAAATTTGCGAAAATACAAAAAAAAAATTTCAAATAAATATTAATTATTTTCCCTATTTCTAGATCTAATTTCAAATTTTTTCATCTATGAACGAATAAAATTGAACAAAAATTGAAGGACTGCGCATTACTTTCATATAGTCAAAAAAATGAAAATTCAATCAATTTTTGTCTCGACAGAAAAATGTGGCAAAATACACAAAAAATTGTTCAAATAAATATAAATTATTTTCCATATTTCTAGATCTAATTTTAAATTTTTTCATCTATGAACGAATAAAATTGAACAAAAATTGAAGGACTGCGCGTTACTTTCATATAGTCAAAAAATGAAAATTCAATCAATTTTTGGCTCGACAGAAAAATTTGGGAAAATACAAAAAAAAGATTTAGATAAATATTAATTATTTTCCATATTTCTAGATCTAATTTCAAATTTTTTCATCTTGAACGAATAAAATTGAAAAAAAATTGAAGGACTGCGCGTTACTTTCATATACTTAAAAAATAAAAATTCAATCAATTTTTGTCTCGACAGAAAAATTTGGGAAAATACAAAAAAAAAATTTAGATAAATATCAATTATTTTCCATATTTCTAAATCTAATTTCAAATTTTTTCATCTCTGAACGAATAAAATTGAACAAAAATTGAAGGACTGCGCGTTACTTTCATATAGTCAAAAAATTAAAATTCAATCAATTTTTGACTCGACAGAAAAATTTGCGAAAATACAAAAAAAAAATTTCAAATAAATATTAATTATTTTCCATATTTCTAGATCTAATTTCAAATTTTTTCATCTATGAACGAATAAAATTGAACAAAAATTGAAGGACTGCGCATTACTTTCATATAGTCAAAAAAAAGAAAATTCAATCAATTTTTGTCTCGACAGAAAAATTTGACAAAATACAAAAAAAAATTTCAGACAAATATCAATTGTTTTCCATATTTCTAGATCTAATTTTAAATTTTTTCATCTATGAACGAATAAAATTGAACAAAAATTGAAGGACTGCGCGTTACTTTTATATAGTCAAAAAATGAAAATTCAATCAATTTTTGTCTCGACAGAAAAATTTGACAAAATACAAAAAAAAATTTCAGACAAATATCAATTGTTTTCCATATTTCTAGATCTAATTTCAAATTTTTTCATCTATGAAAGAATAAAATTGAACAAAAATTGAAGGACTGCGCGTTACTTTCATATAGTCAAAAAATGAAAATTCAATCAATTTTTGTCTCGACAGAAAAATGTGGCAAAAAACAAAAAAAAAATTTTAGATAAATATCAATTATTTTCCATATTTCTAGATCTAATTTTGAATTTTTTCATCTATGAACGAATAAAATTGAACAAAAATTGAAGGACTGCGCGTTACTTTTATATAGTCAAAAAATGAAAATTCAATCAATTTTTGTCTCGACAGAAAAATGTGGCAAAAAACAAAAAAAAAATTTTAGATAAATATCAATTATTTTCCATATTTCTAGATCTAATTTTGAATTTTTTCATCTATGAACGAATAAAATTGAACAAAAATTGAAGGACTGCGCGTTACTTTTATATAGTCAAAAAATGAAAATTCAATCAATTTTTGTCTCGACAGAAAAATGTGGCAAAAAACAAAAAAAAAATTTTAGATAAATATTAATTATTTTCCATATTTCTAGATCTAATTTCAAATTTTTTCATCTATGAAAGAATAAAATTGAACAAAAATTGAAGGACTGCGCGTTACTTTTATATAGTCAAAAAAAAGAAAATTCAATCAATTTTTGTCTCGACAGAAAAATTTGACAAAATACAAAAAAAAATTTCAGACAAATATCAATTGTTTTCCATATTTCTAGATCTAATTTTGAATTTTTTCATCTATGAAAGAATAAAATTGAACAAAAATTGAAGGACTGCGCGTTACTTTCATATAGTCAAAAAATTAAAATTCAATCAATTTTTGTCTCGACAGAAAAATTTGCCAAAATACAAAAAAAAAATTTCAGACAAATATCAATTGTTTTCCATATTTCTAGATCTAATTTCAAATTTTTTCATCTATGAAAGAATAAAATTGAACAAAAATTGAAGGACTGCGCGTTACTTTTATATAGTCAAAAAAAAGAAAATTCAATCAATTTTTGTCTCGACAGAAAAATTTGACAAAATACAAAAAAAAATTTCAGACAAATATCAATTGTTTTCCATATTTCTAGATCTAATTTTGAATTTTTTCATCTATGAACGAATAAAATTGAACAAAAATTGAAGGACTGCGCGTTACTTTTATATAGTCAAAAAATGAAAATTCAATCAATTTTTGTCTCGACAGAAAAATGTGGCAAAAAACAAAAAAAAAATTTTAGATAAATATTAATTATTTTCCATATTTCTAGATCTAATTTTAAATTTTTTCATCTATTAACAAACAAAATTGAACAAAAATTAAAGGACTGCGCGTTACTTTCATATAGTCAAAAAATGAAAATTCAATCAATTTTTTTCTCGTCAGAAAAATTTGGCAAAATACAAAAAAAAAATTTCAGATAAATATCAATTATTTTCCATATTTCTAGATCTAATTTTGAATTTTTTCATCTATGAACGAATAAAATTGAACAAAAATTGAAGGACTGCGCGTTACATTCATATAGTCAAAAAATGAAAATTCAATTAATTTTTGTCTAGTCAGAAAAATTTGGCAAAATACAAAAAAAAAATTTTAGATAAATATCAATTATTTTCTATATTTCTAGATCTAATTTCAAATTTTTTCATCTATAAACGAATAAAATTGAACAAAAATTGAAGGACTGCGCGTTACTTTTATATAGTCAAAAAATGAAAATTCAATCAATTTTTGTCTCGACAGAAAAATGTGGCAAAATACACAAAAATTTTTTCAGATAAATATCAATTGTTTTCCATATTTCTAGATCTAATTTTAAATTTTTTCATCTATGAACGAATAAAATTGAACAAAAATTGAAGGACTGCGCGTTACTTTCATATAGTCAAAAAATGAAAATTCAATCAATTTTTGGCTCGACAGAAAAATTTGGGAAAATACAAAAAAAAGATTTAGATAAATATTAATTATTTTCCATATTTCTAGATCTAATTTCAAATTTTTTCATCTTGAACGAATAAAATTGAAAAAAAATTGAAGGACTGCGCGTTACTTTCATATACTTAAAAAATGAAAATTCAATCAATTTTTGTCTCGACAGAAAAATTTGGGAAAATACAAAAAAAAAATTTAGATAAATATCAATTATTTTCCATATTTCTAAATCTAATTTCAAATTTTTTCATCTCTGAACGAATAAAATTGAACAAAAATTGAAGGACTGCGCGTTACTTTCATATAGTCAAAAAATTAAAATTCAATCAATTTTTGACTCGACAGAAAAATTTGCGAAAATACAAAAAAAAAATTTCAAATAAATATTAATTATTTTCCATATTTCTAGATCTAATTTCAAATTTTTTCATCTATGAACGAATAAAATTGAACAAAAATTGAAGGACTGCGCATTACTTTCATATAGTCAAAAAAATGAAAATTCAATCAATTTTTGTCTCGACAGAAAAATGTGGCAAAATACACAAAAATTTTTTCAGATAAATATCAATTGTTTTCCATATTTCTAGATCTAATTTTAAATTTTTTCATCTATGAACGAATAAAATTGAACAAAAATTGAAGGACTGCGCGTTACTTTCATATAGTCAAAAAATGAAAATTCAATCAATTTTTGGCTCGACAGAAAAATTTGGGAAAATACAAAAAAAAGATTTAGATAAATATTAATTATTTTCCATATTTCTAGATCTAATTTCAAATTTTTTCATCTTGAACGAATAAAATTGAAAAAAAATTGAAGGACTGCGCGTTACTTTCATATACTTAAAAAATGAAAATTCAATCAATTTTTGTCTCGACAGAAAAATTTGGGAAAATACAAAAAAAAAATTTAGATAAATATCAATTATTTTCCATATTTCTAAATCTAATTTCAAATTTTTTCATCTCTGAACGAATAAAATTGAACAAAAATTGAAGGACTGCGCGTTACTTTCATATAGTCAAAAAATTAAAATTCAATCAATTTTTGACTCGACAGAAAAATTTGCGAAAATACAAAAAAAAAATTTCAAATAAATATTAATTATTTTCCATATTTCTAGATCTAATTTCAAATTTTTTCATCTATGAACGAATAAAATTGAACAAAAATTGAAGGACTGCGCATTACTTTCATATAGTCAAAAAAAAGAAAATTCAATCAATTTTTGTCTCGACAGAAAAATTTGACAAAATACAAAAAAAAATTTCAGACAAATATCAATTGTTTTCCATATTTCTAGATCTAATTTCAAATTCTTTCATCTATGAACGAATAAAATTGAACAAAAATTGAAGGACTGCGCGTTACTTTTATATAGTCAAAAAATGAAAATTCAATTAATTTTTGTCTCGACAGAAAAATTTGACAAAATACAAAAAAAAATTTCAGACAAATATCAATTGTTTTCCATATTTCTAGATCTAATTTCAAATTTTTTCATCTATGAAAGAATAAAATTGAACAAAAATTGAAGGACTGCGCGTTACTTTCATATAGTCAAAAAATGAAAATTCAATCAATTTTTTTCTCGTCAGAAAAATTTGGCAAAATACAAAAAAAAAATTTCAGATAAATATCAATTATTTTCCATATTTCTAGATCTAATTTTGAATTTTTTCATCTATGAACGAATAAAATTGAACAAAAATTGAAGGACTGCGCGTTACATTCATATAGTCAAAAAATTAAAATTCAATCAATTTTTGTCTAGTCAGAAAAATTTGGCAAAAAACAAAAAAAAAATTTTAGATAAATATCAATTATTTTCCATATTTCTAGATCTAATTTCAAATTTTTTCATCTATGAACGAATAAAATTAAACAAAAATTGAAGGACTGCGCGTTACTTTCATATAGTCAAAAAATGAAAATTCAATCAATTTTTGTCTCGACAGAAAAATTTGGCAAAATACACAAAAAATTGTTCAAATAAATATAAATTATTTTCCATATTTCTAGATCTAATTTAAAATTTTTTTATCTATGAACGAATAAAATTGAACAAAAATTAAAGGACTGCGCGTTACTTTCATATAGTCAAAAAATTAAAATTCAATCAATTTTTGTCTCGACAGAAAAATTTGGCAAAATACAAACAAAAAAAAATGTAGATAAATATCAATTATTTTTCATATTTCTAGATCTAATTTTTAATTTTTTCATCTATTAACGAACAAAATTGAACAAAAATTAAAGGACTGCGCGTTACTTTCATATAGTCAAAAAATGAAAATTCAATCAGTTTTTGTCTCGACAGAAAAATTTGGCAAAATACAAAAAAGAAAAATTTAGATAAATATCAATTATTTTCCATATTTCTAGATCTAATTTCAAATTTTTTCATCTATGAACGAATAAAATTAAACAAAAATTGAAGGACTGCGCGTTACTTTCATATAGTCAAAAAATGAAAATTCAATCAATTTTTGTCTCAAAAGAAAAATTTGGCAAAATACACAAAAAAATTTTCAGATAAATATCAATTATTTTCCATATTTCTAGATCTAATTTCAAATTTTTTCATCTATGAACGAATAAAATTAAACAAAAATTGAAGGACTGCGCGTTACTTTCATATAGTCAAAAAATGAAAATTCAATCAATTTTTGTCTCGACAGAAAAATTTGGCAAAATACACAAAAAATTGTTCAAATAAATATAAATTATTTTCCATATTTCTAGATCTAATTTAAAATTTTTTTATCTATGAACGAATAAAATTGAACAAAAATTAAAGGACTGCGCGTTACTTTCATATAGTCAAAAAATTAAAATTCAATCAATTTTTGTCTCGACAGAAAAATTTGTCAAAATACAAACAAAAAAAAATGTAGATAAATATCAATTATTTTTCATATTTCTAGATCTAATTTTTAATTTTTTCATCTATTAACGAACAAAATTGAACAAAAATTAAAGGACTGCGCGTTACTTTCATATAGTCAAAAAATGAAAATTCAATCAGTTTTTGTCTCGACAGAAAAATTTGGCAAAATACAAAAAAGAAAAATTTAGATAAATATCAATTATTTTCCATATTTCTAGATCTAATTTCAAATTTTTTCATCTATGAACGAATAAAATTAAACAAAAATTGAAGGACTGCGCGTTACTTTCATATAGTCAAAAAATGAAAATTCAATCAATTTTTGTCTCAAAAGAAAAATTTGGCAAAATACACAAAAAAATTTTCAGATAAATATCAATTATTTTCCATATTTCTAGATTTAATTTAAAATTTTCTCATCTATCAACAAACAAAATTAAACAAAAATTAAAGGACTGACCGTTACTTTCATATAGTCAAAAAATGAAAATTCAATCAATTTTTGTCTCGACAGAAAAATTTGGCAGAATACGCAAAAAATTGTTCAAATAAATATAAGTTATTTTCCATATTTCGAGATCTAATTTTAAATTTTTTTATCTATGAACGAATAAAATTGAACAAAAATTGAAGGACTGCGCGTTACTTTCAAATAGTTAAAAAATGAAAATTAAATTAATTTTTGTTTGACAGAAAAATGTGGCAAAATACACAAAAAATTTTTCAGATAAATATCAATTAGTTTACATATTTCTAGATTTAATTTCAAATTTTTTCATCTATGTACGAATAAAATTGAACATAAATTGAAGGACTGCGCGTTACTTTCATATAGTCAAAAAATGAAAATTCAATCAATTTTTGTCTCAAAAGAAAAATTTGGCAAAATACACAAAAAATTTTTCAGATAAATATCAATTATTTTCCATATTTCTAGATTTAATTTAAAATTTTCTCATCTATCAACGAACAAAATTAAACAAAAATTAAAGGACTGACCGTTACTTTCATATGGTCAAAAAATGAAAATTCAATCAATTTTTGTCTCGACAGAAAAATTTGCCAAAATACAAAAAAAAAATTTCAGATAAATATCAATTATTTTCCATATTTCTATATCTAATTTCAAATTTTTTCAACTATGAACGAATAAAATTAAACAAAAATTGAAGGACTGCGCGTTACTTTCATATAGTCAAAAAATGAAAATTCAATCAATTTTTGTCTCGACAGAAAAATTTGGCATAATACGCAAAAAATTGTTCAAATAAATATAAATTATTTTCCATATTTCTAGATCTAATTTCATATTTTTTTATCTATGAACGAATAAAATTGAACAAAAATTGAAGGACTGCGCGTTACTTTCAAATAGTTAAAAAATGAAAATTAAATCAATTTTTGTCTCGACAGAAAAATGTGGCAAAATACACAAAAAATTTTTCAGATAAATATCAATTAGTTTACATATTTCTAGATTTAATTTTAAATTTTTTCATCTATGTACGAATAAAATTGAACAAAAATTGAAGGACTGCGCGTTACTTTCATATAGTCAAAAAATGAAAATTCAATCAATTTTTGTCTCGACAGAAAAATTTGACAAAATACAAAAAAAAAATTTCAGACAAATATTAATTAGTTTACATATTTCTAGATCTAATTTCAAACTCTTTCATCTATGAACGAATAAAATTAAACAAAAATTAAAGTACTGCGCGTTACTTTCATATCGGCAAAAAATGAAAATTCAATTAATTTTTGTCTCGACAGAAAAATTTGGCAAAATACAAAAAAAAAAAAAAATTTAGATAAATATCAATTATTTTTCATATTTCTAGATCTAATTTTAAATTTTTTCATCTATTAACAAACAAAATTGAACAAAAATTAAAGGACTGCGCGTTACTTTCATATAGTCAAAAAATGAAAATTCAATCAATTTTTGTCTCGACAGAAAAATTTGGCCAAATACAAAAAAGAAAAATTTAGATAAATATCAATTATTTTCCATATTTCTAGATCTAATTTCAAATTTTTTCATCTATAAACGAATAAAATTGAACAAAAATTGAAGGACTGCACGTTACTTTCATATAAACAAAAAATGTAAATTCAATCAATTTTTGTCTCGACAGAAACATTTGGCAAAATACACAAAAAATTTTTCAGATAAATATCAATTACTCTCTATATTTCTATAGATCTAATTTCAAATTTTTTTATCTATGAACGAATAAAATTGAACAAAAATTGAAGGACTGCGCGTTACTTTCATATAGTCAAAAAATGAAAATTCAATCAGTTTTTGTCTCGACAGAAAAATTTGGCAAAATACAAAAAAGAAAAATTTAGATAAATATCAATTATTTTCCATATTTCTAGATCTAATTTCAAATTTTTTCATCTATGAACGAATAAAATTAAACAAAAATTGAAGGACTGCGCGTTACTTTGATATAGTCAAAAAATGAAAATTCAATCAATTTTTGTCTCAAAAGAAAAATTTGGCAAAATACACAAAAAATTTTTCAGATAAATATCAATTATTTTCCATATTTCTAGATTTAATTTAAAATTTTCTCATCTATCAACGAACAAAATTAAACAAAAATTAAAGGACTGACTGTTACTTTCATATAGTCAAAAAATGAAAATTCAATCAATTTTTGTCTCGACAGAAAAATTTGCCAAAATACAAAAAAAAAATTTCAGATAAATATCAATTATTTTCCATATTTCTAGATCTAATTTCAAATTTTTTCAACTATGAACGAATAAAATTAAACAAAAATTGAAGGACTGCGCGTTACTTTCATATAGTCAAAAAATGAAAATTCAATCAATTTTTGTCTCGACAGAAAAATTTGGCATAATACGCAAAAAATTGTTCAAATAAATATAAATTATTTTCCATATTTCTAGATCTAATTTCATATTTTTTTATCTATGAACGAATAAAATTGAACAAAAATTGAAGGACTGCGCGTTACTTTCAAATAGTTAAAAAATGAAAATTAAATCAATTTTTGTCTCGACAGAAAAATGTAGCAAAATACACAAAAAATTTTTCAGATAAATATCAATTAGTTTACATATTTCTAGATTTAATTTTAAATTTTTTCATCTATGTACGAATAAAATTGAACAAAAATTGAAGGACTGCGCGTTACTTTCATATAGTCAAAAAATGAAAATTCAATCAATTTTTGTCTCGACAGAAAAATTTGACAAAATACAAAAAAAAAATTTCAGACAAATATTAATTAGTTTACATATTTCTAGATCTAATTTCAAACTCTTTCATCTATGAACGAATAAAATTAAACAAAAATTAAAGTACTGCGCGTTACTTTCATATCGGCAAAAAATGAAAATTCAATTAATTTTTGTCTCGACAGAAAAATTTGGCAAAATACAAAAAAAAAAAAAAATTTAGATAAATATCAATTATTTTTCATATTTCTAGATCTAATTTTAAATTTTTTCATCTATTAACAAACAAAATTGAACAAAAATTAAAGGACTGCGCGTTACTTTCATATAGTCAAAAAATGAAAATTCAATCAATTTTTGTCTCGACAGAAAAATTTGGCCAAATACAAAAAAGAAAAATTTAGATAAATATCAATTATTTTCCATATTTCTAGATCTAATTTCAAATTTTTTCATCTATAAACGAATAAAATTGAACAAAAATTGAAGGACTGCACGTTACTTTCATATAAACAAAAAATGTAAATTCAATCAATTTTTGTCTCGACAGAAAC